>JAYESA010000013.1:74536753-74754263 GCA_036927795.1 Iris macrosiphon | reverse complement strand
GCCAGGTTCTCGTATTGGTGGAGATCTTCTTCTGTCTTCTTCAGTAGTTAGTCGGTTTCCGCGACCGATTAACAAAAAAATGATTAATGGCGGGAGGATACAAAACTGGGCCTGCCTAAATTATGCAGAGCCCATCCTCCATACGCCATGACAGATTGAGTTGAGATGTTTGACCCAACTCAATACTCGAGGACAGAGCTAGTTTGTCTGCTCTCGTCCACGAATGACAGGAGAAAATATAGCTTACAAGCTGTGTGGTCTAATGTGACCTTTCTCTCTCCTGGACGAATCGCCATATGAAGTTGCTGATTATTTCGAGCAAAGGAAGCTATGATATCATTCCATGATCCATCGTTGCAGAGGATATTTGCTCGAAGACACCTTCTTTTTCTGCTTTTTATATGCTGGAAGAACATGGTCTTCTTCTTCCTCAAGTCGACTCGACGAACTCTGGCGATCATCTCTGTGTGGTGAAGGAAATATGGGAAGAACAGGTTAACTCCTCAGCCTTTATATAGGCAAAAGAGAGCATACCGAATCCCAACAAATCCCCAAGAATTCACCAAGAAATCAGCCTTGAAGAACGAGTCAGACTTGACCGTTTCATGCTTCATCAAAGCATTTCAAATTACGAGGAATTTGAAAACTTTGAAGGGGGTCTTGTAGAAGCATGAAAAATATGCTGAATAGCTATACGCAGCATTTTAGTGCTGGACAGCGTAAAAAGATAACTTTAGAGCCATCGGCGTACAACAGAGCTTTTTTGCTAAGTACAGCATAAAATATAAGCTCAAGGACTATCCCCATAATGCAGTATGTCCAGGCTTCTTCAGCATAAAAAGGGTGCTATATCGCCTTTATGGCGTAAAACTCATCCACTTTTAATGCAGCATTGAAGTGTACGAGGAACGCTTCGTATTCCTCGAAATGAACCTGTCAAATCATGCAGTGAACCTGACGTCTGACTCCTGACAAACAGTACTGCATAACTACCCAGACAACGGCTATAATGATGGCGCGGCACAACGACTCAGACTATCGTTTAGTGCCATTTCCTTGGCGTAAACTACTTTTACGCATACAAGGGAATACGCTGCCTAGTTTTACACAGGCAGATGTGAGCTGTTTACGCTCCACAGAAGACAAACAGGCTGCCACATCAAAAGCTGCTCTTCGTACAGGGCTCGAGGCACATCTCTGCATTTAATGCGCAGAATGATGGCGGATCTTCGAGACACGCCTCTGCATTTAATGCGCAGGATGATGGCAGATCTCTGTATTTAATGCAAGAGATTTGATTATATCTCTAAAAGCCGTAATTTCGGTCAAGACGTCCATATCATCACTTTTGCACGTTACGCCATCAGGCTATTTTCAGCTAAGGAGCACGCTGTACGCTATCTCCTTGAAATACGCCAACTCAGGCTACGTTTGCATTGGTGCGTATTAAAGCTATTCGGTCCAGAATTCGCTCAAAGCCTCAGTCAAGGGAGGAGGATCAGCTCGGCTTCTACGCCCACTCGGCTTCTACGCCCACTCGGCTTCTACGTCTGCTCGGCTTCTACGCCTACTCGACTTCTATGCCGGTTTGATAACTCTTTGGCTTCTACGCCATAATGACAGTTATTGGCTTCTACGTCGACCTTTTCTATGTGAGGGATAACTATCTACGTGGCTTTTATGCCATAATCTTCGCAGCAGTTATACGTATTGTCTCTTAATGGGATACGCGTCACATGCTCATTCAGGAGATCATTTATACGCGGGCAACGGTTATTGTAACCATCGCGTAAAAAGGTGCCATACTTTCCACTGCTCGGCTTCAACGCCGACTGGGTGGTCACTGTCACTAAAACTCTATAAATAGAGACCTCTATTGACAAAGGTAAAGGATCGGGAGAACATAGGTCAAGGAACTAAGAGTCAAAGAGTCCTTAAGAGAGAAGAATCCAGAGCTCAGGCAAAGAGTAGTGATCGACGACTTTGGCATCGAACATCCACTCTCTTTTGCAACCTTCGAAGCTGCTTTCTGTCTTCTACGGCACTTCTTCATCATCGTGTGGTCCAAGGGACAAAGTGATCGACTGCAGATCAGACTCCTATAGCAATATTTACCCAGATTAAAAATTGTACTTGATATCCTCGTATAGGATTAATTGTACTTCTTGTTTGTAAACCTAAGAGCGGGTTTCGTATAAACCTCATCTTATTTCTTCCGTTTATTATCAAACACAATAATTAGCAGAATTATTTAAATAATTATACAATATATATAACCCTAATCTAAATATATATGCATACGTGTACGTATACGTATATGGGTCATTGGGTTCACCAACTCAGGGTCTGTAGTCAACTAAATAGTCATAAAGCAATACTCATAGCATACACAAGCGCATATAAAAAGGAGGAGAAGGACAGGTTCGAACCTCGGGGTACGTGCTCGAGAGCGATGTTAACGACGAAGTGGTTGACGACGATAATGACGATGATGATGGCAACGATGTGGATGGCGATGACGAAGTTAACGACGATAATAACGATGATGGTGATGGTGATGATGACGACGATGTCAATGATGACAATGAGGGTTACGATGGAGGTGATGATAAAGGCAACGAGGGTGACGAGGGTGACGATGATGATGATGATGATGGTGATGATGATGGTGAAGGTGATAGAGGTGATAAGGAAGATGATGTAGGTAATGGAGATGACAAGGACGATAATATAGGTGATGGCGATGACGAGGACGATGATGATGTGGGTGATGAATAGGTGATTAGGGTTGGTGTTGGTGATGATGATGAGATGATGATAGTGAAGAGGATGATGATGGGTTGACGATGGTGATGCTGCTGACCGGAGTCCGGCCAGGGAGAGGGGAGGTCCGGTCATGGAGGGGAGGTCCGGCCATGGAGAAGGTGGTCGAGAAGAAGGAGCAGGGACACAGGGAGGAGGTCGGACTGGGACAGAAGAGGAAGGAGTTTGTGGTCAAGGAGGAGGAGTTGATGGAGGCTGGCGGTTGTAGAGGAGAGCGGGACTGGTGGTCGTATTGGTGGTTGTGGCTATGCTGGAGGAGAAGAGAGGGAGGAGTACGGTGGTGTGGTTGTGGTGTCTCGGAGGGAACGGAGACAATGGTGGTAGTGCAAGGTCGGGATTAATAGCCGGGAGAGGAGGACGAAGGTGGAGATTGGTGTTCGTGATGGTCGAGGGGGAGAGGTGAACGGAGACGATGGGTTAACGTCAGGCGGGAAGGTCGACGGAGAATGGTGGAGATGACTATGGACGTCGGAGGAGGTCGGGCTCCAGCGAGTTCTGTGGGAGGAGGTAGTCGTGCGGTGGAGGGCTGCTGCTGCTGCTCGTTTCAGATAGGGGAAGGAGGAGAGAACAAGGAGGAGAGACGATAGGGTCGAGTGCTGAGGCGGTGGTGATCGGCTCCGGCGGGAAGGTGGCCGTGGTCGGCTTCAGTCGGCGGTTGGCAGAGGAGATGGAAGGAAGAAGGGGATGAACAGGGAAGAGGGTGTTGGGATTCGACTAGAAAAATAGGTTTATGTTTTGGGATTTTGGGGATTTGGGAAAGTAAAGGAAAATAATATTTATACATGTGGGGCCTAGGGTTTTGTTGACCTAGGAATGGTTTGACTTTGGTCAACATCCTCTTGGGTTGGGCCTTGGGCTCACATGGGAATGTTTGGGAGGGTTATAATTTACCTTGTTTAAGAGCAAGGGTAGGTTTAAAAATAAAGGGGGCGATGTTGCGCGTTTGCACATTCCAAAAATTATGGAAAAAATTTATGTGAAGGAAAAAATGGGTTTCTTCGTGTATTGTCCAATGGTGTGGACACCTCTATGCACTTTTGCATAAAAGCGCCCAATAATTGGAAAATTGCACAAAGACGGAAATTGGATTTAAATTAATTAAAATTAGTGTGCAAGATATTCTGGAATTAATTAGAAGTACATGGAAATAAAATTAGGTGGGACACAAGTGTCATGGACATAAAGGATTCAGTGCAGAATATTATCATAAATTGGGTTGCACGAAATGGGTCAAATTGTGTCTCCAATTTCGATTGGAACGCACAATGATACAAGGTTGGAATTATTATGAAATTTATTATGAACGTCCACGACGAATATTGTGCGACTAAAATGTAGCACAAGAGAGCATAATTATAAGTTACACAAAGGTTAGAATAGTAGGCAGGCACGTCTAAGACAAGGTTATGAAATTCGTTGAAAGGCAACAGCTAGAGTAGTGCTCCAATTATCGAAGCAACGGTAAGGTGCACTAGGTGATATAAATATTGTATAATTAAATAATGTCGTGTCCTATTTCTAATTGGATACAAACTAGCCCTACTTTCTCTATCTATGCCAAGTAGACCTAATTTTGGGTGAGGGGGTTTACAATCTACCCAACTTAAAACAATTTTGTCCTCGAAATTAAAATAAGGCATAGTCTGTTATTCCTTTACGTGCATAAGGCAAGTAAATCGCAATCTCTTTGCGATAATTAAAATCCTGATCAATCCTTCATAATCACTTAAGAATTAAGATAGTCATTGTTCAATTCAAAATTCAACCTATCGTAATCTCTTCTCACTTTTTCAAATCATCAACCTCTAATTTTATATTGAATCCATATAAGATCTTCAATATTTAATTAACCCGCATCAATTTTTATATCATGATCTCCAACTATCATACTCTCCTTTAGGAAATAATTCTAATCCAATATTATTCCTATCTTCAACTTATGAATTTTTGTACTCTTCAAAATTTTCTTTCGATTTACATCCTTAATATTTCAAATAGGTAATCCAGCAATCAAAATTTCTTTTAATTCAATCCTCAAATTTGAAATTCAATCTGTCCATGTTCATGTCTAGAGTTTTATTTATTTTCCTCAAAATTTAAATCGATGATTCGACCTCCAATACTCTAAATTTAAATCATGTGCTCAAAGTATAAATATTTGGTTCGCCATATCAAGGTTTTTAAAAATTTATCAAATCATCTTCATCTTAATCCTTCTTTTAAAATTTTTAAAAATTAAAATGGCTTGAATCTCCCAATCTAATCTTACTTGATCACAATCTAAAAAGGATTCTACTTAAGTTTAACAATATAATTTCTACCCAACTTAGAATTTATCCATCTATCACATAAGGCTCTTACATTTAAGAAATCTTATTCCTCAAATTTACTTAATCATGTTACTCAATCCTCAAAAATTTAAACACCAAATATATCACCTACGATATACCCTTAATCGATTATAAAAGGCAGTCATCTAGTAATATGATTGGCCTATGGTGTATATCTAGTACTCTCTGTATATCAACTTATGCTAGGCATGAGGTTTCGTCTTTCTGAAATAAGGGAAGGAGGAAAACAATAATAAAGAGTTCCAGGGGAGGTAATATAATAGAAGTGTGGGGATCAAGGCGTTTAAAGAATTCCAATGGAAATTATCAAGGCAGTTATGGATTGAAATCCTATTTCGGTAATTTTTATTCATATGCTCATATCAGTACAGTTATGTAACAGATTACGATATGCTCAGACATATCTAGAGGGCAAGTATATTTGTCTACTAATCACTATATATCTCAATCCACGTAAAGTAGTTATGCGAAGGGTGAACCAAGTGCACTATGGTTGATCAGACCGTAATACACTGATTCTAAAATGTATTAGTATAGTACTCCAATAATACATGTGTCATGAACAAGCTCGATAAGGAATAAGCTTGCAAAACTAGGCTATAATAGCAGCATAAGTCACGGTAGTTTTAGAAATATAAATATGCTGGATTAGGATGAAAGGAGGTACAAAAATAATTCAAGTTCACCAAAAAAAAAAAAGACTCTACAATCTCTACAGTTATCATACTAACTCCTTATCTAAGTCGCTAGTCGACTAAATAAGGTATGGGCCTCTAAGTTCTATAATCTTAATAATCACTATCTTCTTATGCAAGCATATAGTTAATGTGATTCAATTACACTACATTAATGAGTCAAGAGGACTATGTGTTACTAGGTTGTGAGACATACTACCCAACTTAAAAATATTAACTAATATTGTGATAGTCTTAAGGGGGTCCTGCAAAATAATAAGGTATAAACTCTTATTGGGGTATATACGGAAAAGAACTTGGTACTTATTAGGGTCTCCTGTTGCCATTATATAGGTAATGACCATCTTAAGTCTTAATCATAGTGCTTATAGAACAACGTGTCAATAGTAGGTGTGGAAAAGTTACTGGCCTTCAAGGGAAAAGGGGATATAACTCGTATCGAGTTATGGATACAAATTACATGATCTACAACTAGAGGATAATTATCACAATCTAAATGAACAACTCAACTATCAGGTTCTAACTACAAGGCACATAATTCAAAGTTCAAGGTTACAACTATAATCCTAGCAAACTATATATCTATCATCAAAGAATACACTTGGCCTTCAATCAAAAGTGTTAGGTGGCACGTCTTGAAAGATGAAGAAGAGAAAAACAGAACATAATTTAGACGTCGCACAATTGACGAACATTAAGGTTGTAGAGGAACAAGATATGAAATTAAAATAGAGGAACTCTAGATAATATCATGGTTTTCTAAGGGGAAGGTGGTATGTTAATCTCTGTGTTTGAGGTATGTTCAAGGGGAAATGTTTATCCATTCTTCTTGGCTTCCTCAGGTACTGTCCGCTAGTATTAGGACAAGAGCCTAAATTTATAGTTCTATAATACCATCTCCCTATAAAAGTTATGTTTTGGTCCTAATATCCGACCTTGGATTTCTATTGGTTCCTCAATACTAGGGTCAAACACTATGGTTGAATTTATAACTCACTCCAGTTGTGTCTATACTACTCTTAAGTCATCCCTAATTATCAAGGGAGAATGGTCAATCATTCTACAGGTAGGGGTTGCTAAAGTTCATTAGGTAGTAAGGAAGGCTAAGGTTAATTAAGTATTCTAAACTTAGTGATGTGTCAATGCCCTAGTTGTATTCTTAATAGGAATATTACCCTACTTATTATCCTATCAACAGGGATTCCTATATTCTAGCAGGGGCTATACTCAAGGAAATAATAGGGAAGCACATGAATCAAGCAGGATGCAATTATTTAAATAGAACAGATTGAAAGGAATGAGTCATAGTCAATTATGGATGAGATCCTATACTCTAATTCTAGGTGCAGGCTTGCTCGGTACAGTAACGTAACCGAGACAATATGCTCTTGACCTGCATGGGCCACCACTAAAAATATGTCATGCCCCAGTCCTAAAATACGTAGGACTAGGACACGTAAGCATGCCAGCCGCATGGATATGACAACTCCAATATATGGAAACCAAAATCCATACGTACGCTGTAATATGAATATCAATCCACACGTGGTATAAATCTCTCACAAGTCACAGGGCATAATCTAAATCTCATCTATAGAAATTAAATAGACATAAATAACCAATATCTATGAAACAAGATCTCAATGTAAAGTATCTAAAGATGACAGTCGGATGGAAACAAATCCACTGCCGAACTAGAATATAAGATAAATACAATAAATACAATGTAAGAATATCAACTAACAATTATGGCTCGAAGAGAAGACCTTATCGCAATATACGTAGCAAGTCCAGATCTGCGCTCCTGTGAATACTCATGAACATCTACACCTGGAAAGGGACCAAGTCCTCAGAGGGACATAACAAGATACGAAAAAGTATGCCATAAAGTAAATACTGAATAAATAAAAGGGGTGCGTTAACCATCTAAGTGAAATGCAACTTGAGGACAACTTTGAGTGTATGGGAAAGTGTAGGCTAGACATATGCTGACGTAATTCACCAATCGGCATGACTGACTAATATATGCCATATATGTCCCCATACAAGGGCGCTGTATAATAACGTCCATCTCCAAAGAGCATGGCAGCAGTATAGTATATCGGCCATATCACCCCGGAGAACGTGGCAGCAGTATAGTATATATCGTCCATATCACTCCGTCGAGTGTGGCAGCAGTGTAAAGGAAGTGGGAGTCCCATACGCTTACAAGTCATCCTCCCCGCCCAATGAAGATATACAAGTCGTAAACATGACGTGGACATCTCGTACTATAATGCAAGTCTCTATAGAAATAAGCAACTAAACTAAATACCGTTACACGTGTTGCTCACACCGATGGCCAGTCGAGTATGAGGCACGCGTCCCTACATGAACTCACTCTGTGACGTGTAATGATACGTGTCAAGGCCTGGAGAGTCATACCAATAACTTCACAACTTTAGGTGGGTCTACTAGACACGAGGTCAGACACAAGTCCTAACGTCAACGCATTCGTTGACTGCACCCGAGTCTCTCTCGGACGCGCACAGTTATATAATCTAAAATAGTAAACTTGCAACTAACAATATAACTGAATTTAAACAGTACAACAAAGGCAAGGTATACTTGCCTGGCAAGCGGCTGTGTAGTCCCAATAACCTGCTCCTGAAGTCGTGCAGAACAATCCGATATGTCCTATATACATATAATATAATACAACACAATATCAGTCAATACACTAGCACATACACAACCATAATACACTAGATGCAGAGGGTACACTAGGGGTGATACTGGACAACTAACATGATCAAATGCGCGCCTGATTATACGGGTGTCACATCTTCAAGTGTTGTATATAATCAGACAGTCATCTAAGCAGGTGTCTAAGTCAGTACGTTTAATGTACAATCAAACAGTCAACTAACAGGTCTTTAGGGTCACTTGGTCAAATGGAATATGGAATATCCATAATTACCTAGGCCTTACAGAATAAATACCTAATCATAATTAGCAGAATCATTTAAATAATTATATAATATATATATAACCCTAATCTGAACATATACGCATACGTGTACGTACACGTATACGGGTCATTGGGTTCACCGACTCAGGGTCTGCAGTCAACTAAATAGTCATAAAGCAATACTCATAGCATACACAAGCGCACATAAAAAAGGAGGAGAGGGACAGGTTCGAACCTCGGGGTACGCGCACAGGAGCGATGATAACGACGAAGTGGTTGACGACGATGATGACGATGATGATAGCAATGATGTGGATAACGATGACGAAGTTAACAACAATGATGACGATGATGGTGATGGTGATGATGACGATGATGTCAATGATGATGATGAGGGTTACGATGGAGGTGATGATGATGATAATGGCGACGAGGGTGACGATGATGATGATGATGATGATGATGGTGATGATGATGGTGAAGGTGATGGAGGTGACAAGGAAGATGATGTGGGTGATAGAGATAACGAGGATGATAATGTGGGTGATGGCGATAATGAGGACGATGATGATGTGGGTGATGAATAGGTGATTAGGGTTGGTATTGGTGATGATGATGGGATGATGATAGTGAAGAGGATGATGAGTATGATGATAGGTTGACGATGGTGATGCTGCTGACCGGAGTCCGGCTAGGGAGAGGGGAGGTTCGGTCATGGAGGGGAGGTCCGACCATGGAAAATATGGTCGAAGAGGAGGAGCAGGGTGTCACTACCACTTTTCCAGATAAGGGCATTTGTGTAATTTCACTATTTTGGATAATTATGTGTTTAATTAAATTGCTGAGATTTTAAAACTATTTATTTGATGATTGTTTTAGGTCAAGCCCTAGAACCCATTAGGTCAAACCCTAATGACTAAACCCTAATTGAAAACCCAGTTCTAGTGAAATCCTAGAATTCGAATTTTAGGATGAACCCTCAAACCCTAGACTGGCTAAACCTTAGCTAATTAGGTTCTACATGACCTAACCTAGGGGTTAAACCTAGGCCATACACTAGAAACCCTAACTGGGCCTATATATATATAAGGAACCCTCTCATTCTTCATATAGAGAGAAGAAACCCTAGCCTCCACAAGAGAAAAACCATCTCCCCACCTCCAGATTTCGAAATCCTAACCCTAGGGTTTCCACCTTCCTCCTCCAAGCAAGGGAAGCAAGGAACGTGGGTCAGGAAGCCTTGGGGAAGAAGAACCTCATTGAAGAAACCATCCCTGCAGGTAAAAACTCTATTTTTTTTCTTCATTAAATTCCTGTTTTCAGATGTTAATGGCCATTAGGAACCCACCCTATTGTTTAGAGTTTGATTTTAGGGTTTTTATTAGGTTTAAGTGTCCCCAACATTGTTTTCCCCAATGATCAGGAACCCTAACCCTAGGTATTCGTAGGTAGATTGATTTCATCCCATGTGTGTTGGTTAAACTCGAATTTTTAGGGTTTTAAGTTGGGTTCATGAGTGAACTAGGTGAAACTCTGTTTCCACATGATAGGTGTTTGTTGTAATGCCAAGATGGAATTACCTATCTAACCTACCTTCTTATAATCTAATTGGATGAATGATGTATGGTGTCTATATATATATTTATACATATGCATATAGATTTGATGTGTGTGTGATTGTAGAGGGGGATTCCCTGTGTTCAGTCGGGTATGTACAGACTGTGTGTTTGGGTTTCATCGTGTACTCGGGTTGAGGGGAACTGTGCTGTGCAGTGAGTATATGTGTGCTGTGTATTTCTGTAGGGGAGCAGTAGAGTTCTATGAGTAAAAATTTTCTGTGCATAGGGGTTTTAATTGGCTGTGGTTGTGTGAACTGGGTGTGTATCAGTGTATGGAATATTCCCAGGTTCAATAGAACTACCTGTGTGTAGGTAGTTAAGGGTCAGATGTGGCTGAGTATAGAATTCTGTGAAATTGATACCTGTGTGTGGAGTGGACAGGGTATTCATTGAGCATACCTAGGTTCTAGGATACACACATAGTATCCTATGTGTTAGCATATGAGGGTTTGTGTTATTCCTGGATGAGTAGCAGTTTCAGTTTGTGTAAACTGTGCAATCAGGTATGAATGATGTGTATGTGTCTCAGTGAACCTTGGAGTTGGATACCTGATGAGAAATTCTGTGAAGAGCAGTGCACATGTGTGTTTTAATTTTCAGTGTGTGAGAGGACTGTCAAGTGAGTTCAGTGAGAAATTATGCTGTGTATCAGTGTAAGTGAACCAGTGTAGCAGTGTAGGAATTTAGTTTCCTGTGTGTTTCTCAGTGTCTAGAACAGTATGTGTGTAAGGTATGTATCAGTGTATTTGGATTTGGGGGAAATTTGTTAAACTGTGTGTAATTCCTGTGTGTGTGCCATAGAGTATAGTCATTTGGGTGTTATTATATGTATGGGTATGTGAGAGTTTAGTGTGAGTATCAGACTTAGCTGATACTTAGTGTCAGGTGGGATGAGGGGAGTGATTTAGCTGTGTGTGTTTGAGTGTAAACTCTGAGAGAGGGGAGGAATTTTTGTGTAAGTGCAGTGTGAGTTTTAGTGTACTGTGTATCAGCACTGGAGGTTGTGTCAACCTGGGAATTAATTTATCTGTGTGTGTACATGTGAGTATGTATCAGATATGGAGAGGTCAGTGTGTGTCTCAGAATTTCAGAATACCTATATGTCTGTGTGGGTTTTAGTTAGTGTATAGTATGTATCCTAGAACTATGCACTGTGTGCCTATGTATGTGTACAGATTTCAGTGTGTGTAGATGTGTTTATGTGCCAGTGTGTGCCAATGTGGAACTAGTATGAGTATCAGTTAGATAGGGGTTTGTGTGCAGTGTATTATTGTGGCTGTGTGTGTGTGTTGTATGGATGTGAAGTGCCTGTGTGTGTGTGTGTCTAGATAGGTATGTGTGTGACAGTTCAGTATGTCAGTGTGTCTAATATCAGTAGGATTGGGAGCTGGGGGTTTGAGTTGGGTGTCTTGGGTCAAGTGTTAAGGAAGGGTTATAGAGCTAGTGTCTAGATGTCAGGTAGGTAGTAGTTATACTATAGTTGTATTTGCCTTAAGTTAGAATGTTTAAGGTGATAACTTGAAAACCAAATGTATAAGATATATGCACTAATACTAACTAGAATACTTGGAATGATCTAGACAACTGAGTACAGTGAGGTAATGATCTAGTTAACCATAGGTAAACCTAGAGTTGACTTAGTAACACCTAGTATAGACCTAGAAATGGCCTAACACCCCATTTCAAATTTGCTAATCACTTTTATTATTCCAAACACCATTTTAACATTGTTGTCTTATATTTAGGTCATTGTGATTTCATCTTGGGCATCGACCCTCACACTTTGCTCAGGACCACAGGCGAGTACATTCTCTGACAGTTTTCATTGTTGATCACTTCTATAAATTGTAGTGTATTACATACTTGATTCCGACACTGTGGATACACGAGTTAGCACCCTAGATCCCCATCATGAGGAGTCATGATTGGAATCCACCGTGCTAGCTGGGGATGGGGAATTATTAGTAGATTATGTGATCATATCCAAATCCTTGCCATGCATCATAGCTCACCCCACTTCTCACGTCGGGTGCGGCCTGACCATCATCATGCTTCATAGCTGTTATATATGATTAGCCTGACCATCATCATGCATCATAGCTAACCATATGGTTAGCCTGACCTTCAAGAATCATAGCTAATCATATATAACCAGCCTGATCTAGTCCCAAGCCGATCACATAATAAACTAATATTTCAAACACTTAGCTAGATGTTTTATCTTTATTCAGACTTACTTGTTCTAGCATTCACTGTTTATTGTTCATTGCTAGATGCTCTATTGTCTATTTCATTTCTCCTGTACTTCTTATTTTCATCATTTATTTCTATCTTGTATCTCTTACACTGTTTATAGATTTTGTCAATTTAATGAAACTGTTGTTAGTGCTTGTGCTTCGCTCCAATCCTGACTGGATAACATTTTTCAGAGGACCTGGAGGATTTTTGCCCCACTCATTACGGCCCAGGATTAGAGGGTGATTTCACTCCAGAAACCCCAGAGGAGTTGCCTAGCCTAGAGGAGAACGTACATGGCTGCTCTTAGACTACTTTTTCTATATTATTGTTTTAGACTGAGACTGAGATGTATTTTTATTTTATGACTTTGTGAGGTCATTTAGACCCAGGATTTGAGTTGGATTATTGTGGTTGGTTTTTATTAGAACTCTTTTCAATTCTCATCGTGCCATTATTTCTATTAGCTTGTGATTGAGTATATCATAGAACTGTGGATTTTTATCTTTGTCCTCCATGCGGAGTTGAGACTATTGACAGGATATATTATGTTTGTGACCTAGACAGCGTTCTACCGCCGATACTGCGGCGTAGGCTGGACGTACCCACTACTCATGCCCAAATTCCGGGTGCGGGTCGTGACACGTTTTTAGTGGTGGCCCATGCAGGTCAGTAGTCGAGTCCTAGAACCGCATTAGAGCGATATCGTAGTGGTGCTCGCTTAGAGTATTCCTACGAGCCTGTTTTAGGAAATAGGAATTAGGCCGAGGATATGCTCAATCATAATTAGAAAATTCTGATTCTTATGACATTATTCTTAATAATTTTTCCTTTAGAATTTTTTCTGTCCTTCCTTGATGATATCGTGTTTATTACCTTAATTGAATCTTTCGATCTGTCTTCAGGATGACGCCAAGAAGGTCCCAGAGACTCGGAGCAGCAGATTCAGAGAGGTCTGCCACCTCTCGCGCTGCCGGACAGACATCAGCAGCACCTCCTACATCTCCAGTACATGTGGGAGTGTCTGCAGCATTCGGGGGTCCTCCACCACCAGTTCAGAGGGTCCCCACAGCTACGACGGCACCACCACCACCAGTTCAGCATCCAGGAGGTGTGCCCGTCGATGGAGCACAGATGTTCGCTTTGATTCAGGGCATGGTCGATGCCCAGAGGACGTCGACAGAGGCCCAGAGAGTGCAGGCTGAGGCACATCAGGCCCAGACAGAGATGATGAGGGTGAACATAGAGAATGCTCACCAAGTGGCTCTCCAGGCTGTGGAGAGAGTCACTCAGCAGCAGCAGCGTCCTGGTCAGCAACAACAGAGGCCGGGCACCATTGTGGACTTCAAGAGGATGATGCCTCGGGAGTTCAAAGGGACAGAAAGGATACTCTACGCTGATGATTGGCTAGAGGACATCGAGAGGAACTTGCGTTTGGCGCAGATTCCAGAGGCACTCCAGATCGAGGCCGCTGGCAGCCAGATGTTCGACATTACCCTGACATGGTTTCGCACGGAGCCGAGACTCTTGCGCAGAGGACTCACTTGGGAAGCTTTCAAGGAGCTCTTCAAAGAAAAGTTCTTTCCTGATGTCGCCCTGGGAGCTTTGGAGAGTCAGTTCCATGACTTAGCCCAGGGGAGCTCGTCCGTCGACGAGTATGCCGCGGAGTTTTCCCGCCTGAGCCGCTTTGCGCCATCGATGATTAGAGATCCGGGGGACAGGGCCCAAAAATTTAGAAAGGGGCTGACAAGGGAGATCAAGTCTCGCACGTCGGGACGTCGCACAGCTACCTACGAGGGCATATTGATGGATGCCCAAGTAGCCGAAGATGACTTGGGCCTCAGGCCCAAGAGGGGACGCGATGGTTCCGGAGGAGAAAACAGTAGTACAGGACCGGGCAAGCGTCCACACTTTCAGCAGCAACAGCAGAGACCCTTTCAGCAGCAGCATCAGGCACCAGCCCGAGGGCAGGCCCAGCAGCAGCAACAGAGACAGAACCAGCCCGCCATCCAGTGTGCTTACTGCGGGAAGATGGGACATACTAGAGATATCTGCAGGAAGAGATTGGGCTCATGTCTATCCTGTGGATCGACGACACACCAGCTGAAGGATTGTCCTACCTTTCGTCCAGGTCAGGCTGGAGCAGCCGCCCAGAGAGGATCAGACAGGGTGCCTACCGCACCAGGAGGCCAACAACAGAGGGGACCACTTCCACCACAACATCAGAAGTTCGCCCAGCATCAGCAGCAGAGAGGTGCACCCCAGGGGCGAGCATACGCCATGGCAGTCGAGGAGATCGAGCCAGCAGGAGACTTGATCACAGGTTCGGTTCTTCGCGATTGTATTCCCGCATTTACTTTATTCGATTCTGGCGCTTCCCATAGTTTTGTGTCTGTATCATATGCACTTCGACATCATTTAGACACAGAACCATTAGCTAGGACTTGCAAGATCATGACTGGTGGAGGTATTATCCTAGTCCGTGATCACTGCAAGGACCGGAGAGTGTCAGTAGGAGGCCGAGACTTGAGCATGAGCTTACTTGTCATGCCACTTTCGGGGTACGATATTGTGCTCGGAATGGACTGGTTGAGTAGGCATCATGCTACTATAGATTGTCATAGAGGCAGAGTATTGTTTAGACCACCAGGAGAGCCGGAGTTTGAGGTCGTCAGAGGAGCAGCGGAACAGAGCAGGAGCACATTTTGCGGAGCCAGGGCAGAAGAAGAGGAGTTGCCACATCCTCTGATAGCGGAGTTCCTGGATGTATTTCCAGAAGAGTTGCCAGGCTTGCCGCCAGACAGAGATGTTGAATTCTCTATAGACTTGGTTCCAGGAGCGGAGCCCATTTCACAACATGTCTATAGAGTCAACAACAGCGAGCTGGCAGAACTGAAGAAGCAAGTTGAGGAGCTGCAGGACAAAGGCTTCATCAAATCCAGTTCATCACCATGGGGAGCTCCGGTATTGTTCGTACCGAAGAAGGACGGCACGGTGCGCATGTGCATTGATTATAGAGCTTTGAACAATATCACCATCAAGAACAAGTACCCGCTGCCGAGGATAGATGATCTTTTCGACCAGTTGAGCGGGGCGAGGGTATTTTCAAAGATAGATTTGAGGTCAGGCTATCACCAGGTGAAGGTGAAGAAAGAAGACACGCCGAAGACAACTTTTCGGACCAGATACGGCCAGTTTGAGTTCATGGTGATGCCATTTGGTTTAACCAATGCACCGGCAGTATTCATGAACTTGATGAACAAGGTGTTCCACCAGTACCTTGACAAGTTCGTAGTGGTGTTCATCGACGATATTCTTGTGTATTCCAAGACACCGGAGGAGCACGAAGAGCACCTGAGATTGGTCTTAGAGACTCTCAGGAAGGAGAAGCTATACGGGAAACTCTCTAAGTGTGAATTCTTCCTTGACAAGGTCGAATTTCTTGGGCATGTGGTATCAGGTGACGGTATCTCGGTAAACCCAAAGAAGATCGAGGCAGTGGAGTCGTGGGCTACCCCCAGTTCGGTAGCTGAGATCAGGAGTTTTCTCGGGCTAGCAGGATACTACAGGAGGTTTGTACAAGACTTCTCCAAGATTGCAGCGCCGATGACCAGGCTGACTAGGAAGGATGTGGATTTTGTATGGACGGAGGAGTGCCAGGTTGCATTTGATGAACTAAAGAAGAGGTTGACAACAGCTCCAATTTTGACGTTGCCAGCAGGGACAGGTGGTTTCACCATCTACAGTGATGCTTCAGGGAAGGGTCTGGGATGCGTTCTTCAGCAGCACAGGAAGGTAATTGCCTATGCTTCCAGGCAGTTACGCCCTCATGAAAAGAACTACCCCACCCACGATTTAGAGTTGGCAGCAGTTATCTTCGCTCTAAAGCTGTGGAAACATTACTTGTACGGAGAGCGTGTGGAGATCTTCATAGACCACAAGAGCTTGAAATACGTGTTCACACAGAAGGAGCTGAACATGAGGCAGAGGAGGTGGTTGGAGCTGATGAAGGACTTCGATATCTCATTGCAGTACCATCCAGGGAAGGCTAACGTAGTCGCCGATGCCTTGAGCAGGTATCCGACGGCTATGTACTTGACGACAGATAGGCATTTGTTGGCTGATTTGGAGAGCTTGGAGATTGAGGTGTTAGTTCCCGGTACTGAGATTCAGATGTGGGGATTGCAGATACAGTCCGAACTGATGGACAGGATCAGAGCTGCGCAGTACGAGGATGAGGCTCTTAGGATTATCAGGGCACAGGTTCAGACAGGATTGTCGGACGACTTTACTATCGCAGAGGATGGTTTCTTACGGCACGGCACGAGGATGTGTGTGCCGAGCGGGGAGCTGCGCGAGGAGGTTCTACAGGAGGCACACCGCTCTCAGTACTCGATGCATCCCGGTACCAACAAGATGTATCGAGACTTGAGGGAGCACGTATGGTGGTATGGAATGAAGCACGAGGTAGCACGCTTCGTATCTCGGTGTCTAGTGTGCCAGCAGGTAAAGGCAGACCGGCAGAGGCCAGGGGGTTTGCTTCAACCTTTACCGATTCCAGAATGGAAATGGGAGCACGTGACCATGGATTTTGTTTCAGGGCTTCCACGTTCTCCAGGAGGGAAGGACGCGATTTGGGTCATCGTGAACAGGTTGACCAAATCAGCCCATTTCTTACCTTTCAAGGTGGGCACGTCGACAGAGAAGCTAGCAGAGATGTACGTGCGGCAGATTGTTAGACTTCATGGAGTTCCAGTAAGCATCGTCTTGGATCGGGATAGTCGTTTCACTTTCCACTTCTGGAGGAGTCTGCAGGCTAGCTTGGGCACTCAGCTCAAGTTCAGTACCGCATATCACCCCCAGACAGACGGGCAGTCCGAACGAACTATTCAGACTCTCGAGGATATGCTACGCACTTGTGTTCTAGATCTCGAAGGTTCTTGGGAGGATCATCTGCAACTGGTAGAGTTCGCTTACAATAACAGCTATCAGGCCAGCATCGAGATGTCACCATTTGAGGCTCTTTATGGACGGAGGTATCGTACACCGTTATCTTGGGACGACGTTGGAGAGAGAGCCTTGCTAGGACCAGAAATGGTCGTGGATGCAGCAGAAAAGGTGAAACTTATCAGAGACAGACTACGAGTGGCGCAGGACAGACAGCGGCATTGGGCCGACAGCCACCGTAGACCCCTTGAGTTTCAGGTTGGCGACCTAGTATTCCTACGGATTTCTTCGACGCGTGGAATGATTCATTTTGGTAGAAGCGGGAAGCTTAGCCCACGCTACATCGGACCCTTCGGTATTCTCGCGAAGATAGGTGCAGTGGCGTATAGATTAGACTTGCCGCCTGCATTAGAGGGAGTGCATAATGTGTTCCACGTGTCGCAGCTGAGACGGTACGTGGCCGACCCTAGTCACGTACTTGATCACTCGGAGATTGAGGTTGGTCCTACGCTCAGCTACCCCGAGCAGCCCGTAGAGATCTTGGACCGCAGAGAGAAGGTGTTGCGGAACCAAACTATTCCTTTGGTTCGGGTTGCATGGAGACATCACTCTCCAGGGGAGTCGACCTGGGAGAGAGAGGACGAAATGCGCGAGCAATACCCGTATCTCTTCTAGACTTGAGGTATTTTCTTTTCTGATTTCACCCTTGTTCTAGTTCAGTCCAATTTCGAGGACGAAATTTCTTTTAGGAGGGTAGACTTGTCACTACCACTTTTCCAGATAAGGGCATTTGTGTAATTTTACTATTTTGGATAATTATGTGTTTAATTAAATTGCTGAGATTTTAAAACTATTTATTTGATGATTGTTTTAGGTCAAGCCCTAGAACCCATTAGGTCAAACCCTAATGACTAAACCCTAATTGTAAACCCAGTTCTAGTGAAACCCTAGAATTCGAATTTTAGGGTGAACCCTCAAACCCTAGACTGGCTAAACCTTAGCTAATTAGGTTCTACATGACCTAACCTAGGGGTTAAACCTAGGCCATACACTAGAAACCCTAACTGGGCCTATATATATATAAGGAACCCTCTCATTCTTCATATAGAGAGAAGAAACCCTAGCCTCCACAAGAGAAAAACCATCTCCCCACCTCCAGATTTCGAAATCCTAACCCTAGGGTTTCCACCTTCCTCCTCCAAGCAAGGGAAGCAAGGAACGTGGGTCAGGAAGCCTTGGGGAAGAAGAACCTCATTGAAGAAACCATCCCTGCAGGTAAAAACTCTATTTTTTTCTTCATTAAATTCCTGTTTTCAGATGTTAATGGCCATTAGGAACCCACCCTATTGTTTAGAGTTTGATTTTAGGGTTTTTATTAGGTTTAAGTGTCCCCAACATTGTTTTCCCCAATGATCAGGAACCCTAACCCTAGGTATTCGTAGGTAGATTGATTTCATCCCATGTGTGTTGGTTAAACTCGAATTTTTAGGGTTTTAAGTTGGGTTCATGAGTGAACTAGGTGAAACTCTGTTTCCACATGATAGGTGTTTGTTGTAATGCCAAGATGGAATTACCTATCTAACCTACCTTCTTATAATCTAATTGGATGAATGATGTATGGTGTCTATATATATATTTATACATATGCATATAGATTTGATGTGTGTGTGATTGTAGAGGGGGATTCCCTGTGTTCAGTCGGGTATGTACAGACTGTGTGTTTGGGTTTCATCGTGTACTCGGGTTGAGGGGAACTGTGCTGTGCAGTGAGTATATGTGTGCTGTGTATTTCTGTAGGGGAGCAGTAGAGTTCTATGAGTAAAAATTTTCTGTGCATAGGGGTTTTAATTGGCTGTGGTTGTGTGAACTGGGTGTGTATCAGTGTGTGGAATGTTCCCAGGTTCAATAGAACTACCTGTGTGTAGGTAGTTAAGGGTCAGATGTGGCTGAGTATAGAATTCTGTGAAATTGATACCTGTGTGTGGAGTGGACAGGGTATTCAGTGAGCATAGCTAGGTTCTAGGATACACACACAGTATCCTATGTGTTAGCATATGAGGGTTTGTGTTATTCCTGGATGAGTAGCAGTTTCAGTTTGTGTAAACTGTGCAATCAGGTATGAATGATGTGTATGTGTCTCAGTGAACCTTGGAGTTGGATACCTGAAGAGAAATTCTGTGAAGAGCAGTGCACATGTGTGTTTTAATTTTCAGTGTGTGAGAGGACTGTCAAGTGAGTTCAGTGAGAAATTATGCTGTGTATCAGTGTAAGTGAACCAGTATAGCAGTGTAGGAATTTAGTTTCCTGTGTGTTTCTCAGTGTCTAGAACAGTATGTGTGTAAGGTATGTATCAGTGTATTTGGATTTGGGGGAAATTTGTTAAACTGTGTGTAATTCCTGTGTGTGTGCCATAGAGTATAGTCATTTGGGTATTATTATATGTATGGGTATGTGAGAGTTTAGTGTGAGTATCAGACTTAGCTGATACTTAGTGTCAGGTGGGATGAGGGGAGTGATTTAGCTGTGTGTGTTTGAGTGTAAACTCTGAGAGAGGGGAGGAATTTCTGTGTAAGTGCAGTGTGAGTTTTAGTGTACTGTGTATCAGCACTGGAGGTTGTGTCAACCTGGGAATTAATTTATCTGTGTGTGTACATGTGAGTATGTATCAGATATGGAGAGGTCAGTGTGTGTCTCAGAATTTCAGAATACCTATATGTCTGTGTGGGTTTTAGTTAGTGTATAGTGTGTATCCTAGAACTATGCACTGTGTGCCTATGTATGTGTACAGATTTCAGTGTGTGTAGATGTGTTTATGTGCCAGTATGTGCCAATGTGGAACTAGTGTGAGTATCAGTTAGATAGGGGTTTGTGTGCAGTGTATTATTGTGGCTGTGTGTGTGTGTTGTATGGATGTGAAGTGCCTGTGTGTGTGTGTCTAGATAGGTATGTGTGTGACAGTTCAGTATGTCAGTGTGTCTAATATCAGTAGGATTGGGAGCTGGGGGTTTGAGTTGGGTGTCTTGGGTCAAGTGTTAAGGAAGGGTTATAGAGCTAGTGTCTAGATGTCAGGTAGGTAGTAGTTATACTATAGTTGTATTTGCCTTAAGTTAGAATGTTTAAGGTGATAACTTGAAAACCAAATGTATAAGATATATGCACTAATACTAACTAGAATACTTGGAATGATCTAGACAACTGAGTACAGTGAGGTAATGATCTAGTTAACCATAGGTAAACCTAGAGTTGACTTAGTAACACCTAGTATAGACCTAGAAATGGCCTAACACCCTATTTCAAATTAGCTAATCACTTTTATTATTCCAAACACCATTTTAACATTGTTGTCTTATATTTAGGTCATTGTGATTTCATCTTGGGCATCGACCCTCACACTTTGCTCAGGACCACAGGCGAGTACATTCTCTGACAGTTTTCATTGTTGATCACTTCTATAAATTATAGTGTATTACATACTTGATTCCGACACTGTGGATACACGAGTTAGCACCCTAGATCCCCATCATGAGGAGTCGTGATTGGAATCCACCGTGCTAGCTGGGGATGGGGAATTATTAGTAGATTATGTGATCATATCCAAATCCTTGCCATGCATCATAGCTCACCCCACTTCTCACGTCGGGTGCGGCCTGACCATCATCATGCTTCATAGCTGTTATATATGATTAGCCTGACCATCATCATGCATCATAGCTAACCATATGGTTAGCCTGACCTTCAAGAATCATAGCTAATCATATATAACCAGCCTGATCTAGTCCCAAGCCGATCACATAATAAACTAATATTTCAAACACTTAGCTAGATGTTTTATCTTTATTCAGACTTACTTGTTCTAGCATTCACTGTTTATTGTTCATTGCTAGATGCTCTATTGTCTATTTCATTTCTCCTGTACTTCTCATTTTCAGCATTTATTTCTATCTTGTATCTCTTACACTGTTTATAGATTTTGTCAATTTAATGAAACTGCTGTTAGTGCTTGTGCTTCGCTCCAATCCTGACTGGATAACATTTTTCAGAGGACCTGGAGGATTTTTGCCCCACTCATTACGGCCCAGGATTAGAGGGTAATTTCACTCCAGAAACCCCAGAGGAGTTGCCTAGCCTAGAGGAGAACGTACCTGGCTGCTCTTAGACTACTTTTTCTGCATTATTGTTTTAGACTGAGACTGAGATGTATTTTTATTTTGTGACTTTGTGAGGTCATTTAGACCCAGGATTTGAGTTGGATTATTGTGGTTGGTTTTTATTAGAACTCTTTTCAATTCTCATCGTGCCATTATTTCTATTAGCTTGTGATTGAGTATATCATAGAACTGTGGATTTTTATCTTTGTCCTCCGTGCGAAGTTGAGACTATTGACAGGATATATTATGTTTGTGACCTAAACAGCGTTCTATCGCCGATACTGCGGCGTAGGCTGGACGTACCCACTACTCATGCCCAAATTCCGGGTGCGGGTCGTGACACAGGGACACAGGAAGGAGGTCGGACTGGGACAGGAAAGAGGGAGGAGTTCGTGGTCAAGGAGGAGGAGTTGATGGAGGCTGGCGGTTGTGGAGGCGAGCGGGGCTGGTGGTCGTATTAGTGGTTGTGGCTGTGTTGGAGGAGAAGAGAGGGAGGAGTACTGTGGTGTGGTCATGGTATCTCGGAGGGAACGGAGACAATGGTGGTGGTGTAAGGTCGGGATTAATAGCCGGGAGAGGAGGATGAAGGTAGAGATTGGTGTTCGTGATGGTCGAGGGGGAGAGGTGAACGGAGATAATAGGTTGACGTCAGGCGGGAAGGTCGACGGGGAATGGTGGAGATGACTGTGGACGTCGGAGAAGGTCGGGCTCCGGCGAGTTCTGTGGGAGGAGGCAGTCATGCGGGTGGAGGGCTTCTGCTGCTTCTCGTTTCAGGTGGGGGAAGGAGGAGAGAACAGGGAGGAGAGACGATGGGGTCGAGTGCTGAGGCGGTGGTGATCGGCTCCTGCGGGAAGGTGGCCGTGGTCGGCTTCAGTCGACGGTTAGCAGAGGGGATGGGAGGAAGAAGGGGATGAACAGGGAAGAGGGTGTTGGGATTCGACTAGAAAAATAGGTTTATATTTTGGGGTTTTGGGAAAGTAAAGGAAAATAATATTTATACATGTAGGGCCTAGGGTTTTGTTGACCTAGGAATGGTTTGACTTTGGTCAACATCCTCTTGGGTTGGGCCTTGGGCTCACATGGGAATGTTTGGAAGGGTTATAATTTACCTTGTTTAAAAGCAAGGGTAGGTTTAAAATAAAGGGGGCGATGTTGTGCGTTTGCACATTCCAAAAATTATGGAAAAAATTCATGTGAAGGGAAAAATGGGTTTCTTCGTGTATTATCCAATGGTGTGGACACCTCCATGCACTTTTGTATAACAGCGCCCAACAATTAAAAAATTACACAAAGACAAAAATTGGATTTAAATTAATTAAAATTAGTGCGCACGATGTTCTGGAATTAATTAGAAGTACATGGGAATAAAATTAGGTGGGACACAAGTATCATGGACATAGAGGATTCAGTGCAGAATATTATCATAAATTGGGTAGCACGAAACGGGTCAAATTGTGTCTCCAATTTTGATTGGAACGCACAAGGATACAAGGTTGGAATTATTATAGAATTCATTATGAACGTCCACGACAAATATTTTGCGACTAAAATATAGCACAAGAGAGCATAATTATAAGTTACACAAAGGTTAGAATGGTAGGCGGGCACGTCTAGGATAAGATTATGAAATTTGTTGGAAGGCAACAGCTAGAGTAGTGCTCCTATTATCGAAGCAACGGTAAGGTGCACTAGGTGATATAAATATTGTATAATTAAATAAAATATCGTATCATATTTTCAATTGGATACAAACTAGCCCTAGTTTCTCTATCTATGCCAAGTAGACCTAATTCTCTGGAGATAGTCCTATATCTTGGGTCTGGGCTAATGGGCACCGCAAATCCTATCGTAAGCCTCACAGAGAGCCTACTTTGTTTCTGTATTTGATAGGCATCGTAGCAGAAGACCGTCGTAGGAACGATGATACAATATTTTGGTAGACGTATCATAATAGAACCTGAGGAAATGACTTCTAAAGGAAGTGGCTTTATTTGGGTTCTCGGGGAGAATCCCATAGACTGCGTAATCGATGAATGAGAGCCTCCAGTCTTGGGAGTCGGTGTTTGCCTCTACTGAGTAGCTCAGGCACAAACAAAGATTATTTTTTGGACAGACCAGCTCTTGACCGACCACTGTGATCAGCTGATAAATTTTGAACCAAACTACCAGGGAGGCAGCAAGGTCGTCCAGGGTGTCAGTCTCAATGTTTTACAGTCGAAGGACGTGCTCTATGAAGAACCCCTCGAAGGTGAAGATTATTCTAAGCGTGGCTTGGTGGTAGAGAATTAAGTTCTCGTGCCAGACCTCGTATTCGTCCCGGACCTGACTGACTATTATCTTGGAATCACCGTAGGCTTCCAGGTAGTCTACTCCCATTCGTTTAGCGAGTTAGAGCCCAATAACAAGGGTATTGTACTCTGCCACATTATTGGAGCATGGCTCTGTGAGGGAGTAAGTGCGGTTTATGACCAGATCGTGTGGAGAAATCAGTACTATCCTGATGCCAGCAAAATATCACCTTTGGGCCCTATTCTTGAAGCACCGTCGAAGAACATTCGCCAAACGGATTCTACGCTTGTGGTCATATTTGAGTCAGCTACTTCAACTAGGATCTCCTCGTAGAGCTTTGAGGTTTTCGGTACATAGTGGGCTGGCAGGAAATCTTTCAATGCTTGGCCTTTAACCGCCTTTTATGGGACAAATACCATGTCATATGACGATAGCAGTATTGCCCATGCGGCTAGACGAGAGTTGAGCTCTTCGGGTTTAGTCATAAGGACCCTGAGAGGATTAACTCGCGAGATCACATTGATGGTTTATCCTGCCACATAATGTCGGGTCTTCTGAATAGCGAAAACTAGAGCGAGGTACTACTTCTTAATGGGGTTTTACCTGTGCTCTGCGTAGGCCATCATTCTGCTGAGATAGTAGATGGCTTGTTCGTGACCTGCATCACTATTTTGGGCTAGTAGAGCTCCGAGTGAGTGATCTTTTGCCAGCACATATAGCAAGAAGGGTCTTCCCATAATGGAGGCCACCAATACTAGGGGGTTCATAATATACTCCTTGATCTCGTCGAAGGAGCGCTGACATTTTTTATTCCAGACAAAGGAGACTCCCTTCTTCATGAGCTGAGTGAACGACAGACAACATCCAGAGAGGTTTGATATGAACCTCCTGATGTATGCTAGTCTTCTTCGAAGGCCACAAAGTTTTCTGAGGTTCTTTAGTGGGTACATTTTAAGGATTGCTTTAGTCTTGTCGGGGTCTACGTGGATACCCTTTGAAGTTATGACAAAACCCAAAAAATTGCCGCTAGAGACACCCAGGAAGGATTTGGTAGGATTCAACTTGAGCTAGTGCGCACGCATGAGGTCGAATACAGTCTTCAAGTCTCAAAGTTGATCATCTTTGGAGCGACTCTTGATAACGATGTTATCAATGTAACACTCCACTATCTTGCACAGATGCTCATGGAAGATGGTCCTCATAGCTTGCTGGTATGTAGAACCTGTGTTCTTCAGACCGAAGGATATGACAGTGTAGCAGTATACTCCTATCGGCGTTCGGAACGATGTATGCTTCCCGTCGTCAGAAAATATCTTAATTTGATTATAGCTTGAGAATCCGTCCATGAAGGACACGCGCTCGAAGCCACAAGTATTGTCGATCATTATTTCTGTGATTGGAAGGGAAAACTCGTCCTTAGGGCATACTGCATTTAGACCATGGAAGTCAATACATATCCGGATCTTTCCATTCTTTTTAATGATGGACACGATGTTGGCTACCTAATCCGGATATTGTTCTTCGCGGACAAAGCCACTAGCTATCAGTTTATTGACTTCAGCTTCGATGACATTCATGATGTCCTACCAGAACTGTCATTGTTGTTCCTTGACCGGCTTAGCGTTCGATAAGATATTGAGCTTGTGGACCATAATTTGGGAGTCTAGTCATGCCATGTCTTCGTAACTCCAGGCAAAGTCATCGATGTATTCCCTAATGAGCTGTAGCATTGATTTTTGATCCTCATCGGACAGGCTTTTGCTGATGAAGATAGGTTTACGGGAGGATTCGTCGTCCAGATTGATTTGTACGACTTCCTCCTCAGTGGGAGGTTCCCGTTGCTCGAACCGCATCTCCCATTATACGTCTAAGCATTGGGCCCACGGTTCTACTTTAAAAAGTTCAGGAGGATCCTTGTCGTCTTCCTCAGGGTCAGCTGACACCATGTTGACAGACAATGTTTGTTTGAGTATCTCCCCGATACTGACATCGGAGTCCCAAGTGAAAGATTTTGAAGAATGAGAGTGTAACTCATCTTCTTCATCCGAGCCTTCGGGGGTTGTGGGAGGCGTATCGTACCCCAAGCCATGCTTGGTCTTTTGGTAGTAATCCTCGAACTTGCCTACAGAAGCCTGCAGACGCAAAGGCAGTTGTCAGTATTTGTCATAGTTTAAACCACTACCGGCTTTCAGGTCATACCCTATCTTCTGGATAAGGTGCTTTGTTTGAGAGCTGTACCGGTGAAGTGGCATTTTATCGGTATCGAGTTTTAGCTCTGGTTCCTCTGGGACAGAGGATTGGGGACTTTTCACCCTGTCGAAGATGATGAGTTTGTCTTCCCTCTTCCTTGCTGGAACTATGAAGTAGGAGTTTTGACTAGAGAGAATTTGGTTTACTGCATAGGTGGTAGTCACCTGTGTATACAGGTAAAATCCAAGACCGTGTTCCCTGGAATATAATGTGCTGAGATGTGCAACATCCGAGTAGTTCAAAGATAGTCCTTTATTCATAAAATAAGGTATCTAATCCTCAAGAATTACATTGACAAGAGAAAGGACGTTAGCATGAGCGAATACATACTCCTCTAGTTTATCCTTCCCGAGATCTACCCCCAGTGCGAGTGACGGCTTCAGAGGTCTCCTGTGCAGCTATACCACTAGAGGTTCGAAAGTCATAGTAGGTGCCAGATCTTCCTTCAACATTTGACTAGGTCTACGAAGGCGAACGACCAAAGGTTCAGGTGCTTTCTTTTAAGATTTTACCATGAGGGGAGGGGCTGTGTCGGGAGCACGTACTTTGAGATGGACTCTCAAGGGCTCGTCCGATGTTGTCCCAGTCTCTTCCTCATCGTTGGCATCATTGCCATCTTTATCTTGGTGGACTTTCTTGTAGTGGATTGAGTCAGAGTAATAGGCCTCAACCCCTTTGAATGAATCTACTTCGACAAATTCTATCTTGACGACTCATGATTGTCTACGTACTTCAAGTATTGGTGGAAGGTTGATAGTATAATTATGTACTGGTATATTTACGAACGTCCCAACCGGACGTTGTAGGATACGTTTACGTCTAAGACGTAGCAGGTGACCTCTGTTTTCAAATCGTCGATCTGACATTTCAAGCGAATCTTTCCCAGGGGGTAGCTCCTTCCTGTGTTGAAGCCACTAATGGAAGTATTGGTTGCTGTCAGACGATGCATCAGAATGCCCAAGGTCTGAAGCAAACTCTACGGGATGATGTTGATTGACGAGCCAGGGTCGATGTGTATCCGATCTACCTTGATGGTGCCATTGTACCCTTTGTAATACAGAGGACAATCATGCCGATTGTTCTTTAGCAACATGTCTTGTTGTGAGAATGTGATGTTAGGTATCGCCTCTTTCACATTATTGCAGTGGGGGACATGTGGCAGGATCCTCAACTGGCGGCTTGACCTGCGCCAGGTAGGTGTCAACATTCTGCAATGCCTTACTCAGAGCAACTCGAGTATCTTTGGAGAGTCAAAAAAGTTTGAATAGTGACAACTTCACTAGGGTATTGTCCATTTGTGCCAAGATGTCAAAGTTGTAGGGCTTCTCCAGCCCCTGAGTGGTATCTTTGTGCAGCGACTTGTCGAAGCGAGTTTCTTTCTGCTTGGACTTGTCCGCTTCTGGAGGCTGGGATGGACTCGGATCGGATGCGGCGATTGGGAGCGCACCATTGTCAGGGATGTCGTACTCTCATTATTGCGCCAGGCCCAACCTTGTTGTTTCTGCTATAGTTTCTTCGAAAGGGATATAAACCGTGTAGCAGGATTTTGACTTCTTGTCCTTGGACTTAGTGGCAGAAGGTGTTGTCTGCTATATCAAGTCTGGAACAAGATCTGGATGGACCCACATAACCTCCCCACGTAATGTGGCGAGAGGTATCATCCCTGCTATTTTGTCACGAGTTGGCAGAAGATTGACAACCTCCATTGTTGCCTTGGAGATCGAGATTACTCCGTCTTAGGATTCCGTTGCCGAAAAGTTACCGAACTAGAGAGATATCATTTTAGCGGCAACTTTTTTGTCATCGAAGTCCAAGGTGAGGGCCTTGGTGTCGAGTAGACGTTGGATGTATCGCTTCAATGTGTAATAATCTCGTGTCGTATGGTAGACGTATTGATGGTAGTGGCAGTACTTAGGATTATTCACATCGACTGTCTCTACATGGCACTTGACATTGGGGAGCCGAAGCTTGTTTCCCTTCATTAGCATGTCAAAGATTGCCATGACATCATCATCTTCAAAAGAATATGTTTGCTTCAGTTTTTGAGCCTCTGTGGGCTTTTGCTCGGACTTCTTGGTTATATTGGCGATAAGAACCTGCTTTTTCTTGCCATCCCTAGCGCTATTGCCGCTGTTGTTGCTGTTGTAAGGGTGTTTCCCCCTATCATCAGCGACGGAGATCTATATTCCCAAGAAGCAGGCGTTATTTACTTTTTTTCAGCACCGACAACATTTATGATGAACGATGTCCAGTCTTTAAACTGAGAGTCACCCATCCAGAGTCTAACCGTGGGAAGGAGATTTCTCCGGCAGGTGTCCATCAGCGTGGACTCAGGGTTACCGGAGGATAATTTTAGTGCCGCTTGCCTGTATCGCTCGATGTATTCCCATACAGACTCTTTCTCCCTTTTTATGATGTCCATTAAAGAGGACATCGTCATGTCATTTCCTCCATAGTAGAACTTAGCAAGGAAAAGACATTTAAGATCGTCAAACTCAAACAACGAAATACAATTGTCCTGGAGGCTGCAAAACCAATATAAAGCTATTCCAAATAATGCCCCGACAAAGAGCTTGGTTAAGAGGACATCATTGCGAGGCAGATGTCTCGTTGCCGTCTCGAAGTAACTCATGAATTGATGAGGAGATGTCTTCCCGTCAAACGGAGTCAAGTTAAAGGGCTTGTACTTGGGCTAGTATGGTACATCTCTCCACTCGAGGGGATACGGTTGTCGAATCTCGAGCTCGCATAATGAGTCCCGAATGCCCATTGAGTCTAGGTGGGCTCAGAGTTCGCATACCTCTAGCATTGCTTCCCAGGCTTCATCGACTATAAAAGGGACAAATGATCCAGGTAGGGGATGATTACCGCCAACGGGTAGAGCGGTTGCATTTGAATCCCCGTTTGCCTCGGGGTCTAGGCTTGCTTGACCCGAGGGCCTTGCTGGTTGTGAGGGTATATTCGCATTGATCTCCAGCATTGTGTGGGTCAAGGCCTGCATTGACGCGCTCATGGTTTGCATCATGGCCTCAAGGGTTTTGAGGCAATATCGATCATTGGGGCACTTATGATCGTCCCCTGCCATGTATGTTGTTCTCACATGGGAAAAAATGGATGGGACGCTAAATGTCGCACTTTTAGCCTCAGTCTCTTATCATGAATAGTCATTCGGGAAAGTTGGTAGTGTCTCATCCTATTCGGACTAGGAAGGAACACTATACTTAGCGTAGGAAGCTGCATCCTCTTGACGGGTGTGGTTACCCCCAGGGATCTCAGCATCTGCTCCTTGGAAATCACCATCTTCTTGGAATGCCAAATTGTCATAGAGGTTCGGGGATTACAACCCCCAACTTGCATAGTTGTTTGAGGTCCTGAGGAAGAACTACCCCCAGTAACTGACAGCTTTTTCTTTGAGCGGGTGCCCAGGAAAATACCTTTCGCGGGTTCCGCTACCTGTCCTCCTGGGACCCGTCTTCTTGATCCGCTGGCCGAGAGCGATGGACTGGAGGTGCTAGAATTTTGACCTCCCCTCATGGAGGGGGCCTTCCAAGCAGAATAACATTTGGCAAGGGGCAACTCCTCTACCTCTAGTGCTTGCACCTGTTCTCCAGGTTGTAGCCGGGTGGATACCTTTGGTTGTAGCTTTTGGAATGTCGACTGCCTATTTGTGGGTACTTCTACTTTGTTACAACATCAGTTGATGGTAGTACTGGCACAATGATGCCCTAGGGAGGACACTTTATATGCCATAGTTGATTCCCTCGCTTTGTGCTTGTGATTGATCACGTTGCGTAAGTCAAGCGAGGGTTGATTCACCTTCACACTCTTCTTATGAGCCAAGGTAGACCGAGCACATGGGTGCATAGGTGTTGACTTTTTTTCCTAACATGGGGTTCATACAAGAACTTCCCCAGGTTGCTGATGAAAGACTCTTTAGACTGACCCTGTCCAATTGCCACTGCGGACTGGACGCATGGGTCAGTTTTGTACAACTTTTTGTCAGGGGCACATATTACATTTTGTAGTGCCAGCTGACCGTCGATCAAATGAGTAATTGCTTAAGCTTGGCGAGATTGTATTGCCCTAGACTTCTTCGTCCTAGTACGTGCCGGTGCATAGTATAAAGAGTCCAAGTTTACATCTTCGCCTTTCTCAGCATGGCGCATGGAGTCAACGCTGTGTGAGATTCGGTCAATGACGGAACTTCTGTTGCTATCCTGACCACGTGTGGCCATCTCGCTGCAGCTATCGACCAATGCCGCACAGTCCTCCTTATGCGACTTTTGACATGGCCGCATGGAACGTGTCTTAGCGCTCGAACTCTTGGCATTGTCGTATTTTCCTCTGCCAGAGCTCAAATGCTGAGCACTTTTCTTGTCAGAAGAGGCTATCGCTTGAGTGGCGTCAGCTCGTATGGACGCATGATGTGCGTCCCCTACGGTAGAAAGAGAGAAGGGGAGCGCATGCTCCACAGTTGGATGAGGCACAACAACCTTTATAACCCATATCCTGCAGGTCTTCTTAGGCTTTGCCAGCCTTGGAGAAGCGCCGCCCTCAGAGAGCATTTTCTCAAACCCTTATTGGTCAAAGCGTACAACCAGCATCCTCTGGTCTAACCCAGCTTCGATGCGTCAGACTGCATCATGACATTCTCATAAGAGGAGAAGGAAGTCCCCAGCAGAGTCGTCACCTTGTTTGCTATTGAAGTAAGTTTGGGAAGCCTTTATTTCATAAAAAAAGAGTACAAAGAAATCATAGACAGAAAATCTAAGTACAATATTTTTTATCTGGGTAATGTGATGATGGAGATCCAGTACTGCAGCGACTCTTTTACTCCTTTGACGGTCCGACGAGGGAATGAGGATGCTCTTTTCTCTCTTCTCCTTCCTGAGCTTGTGTGCATGTATGTAGCTCACCTGGAGGGGTATGGTCTCTGAAGCAGAAAAACCAGCCTTTGGAACGTCAAAGTTGATCCTATTTATAGCCATCATACTGATGGGCTATAGGTGCCGCATATGCTTCTGTTTGGTGGCCACATGAGGCTCCTTCAATAGAATATGGTTGCAACTGTAGGCATATGTTATGGGTAGGCTTCCACATGTACATCCTTAACAGGATATAGTTGAGTCCAGGCCATGCTGTCATATGGATATTTGTTACGATTTTCTGTTGCTGAAGATCTGGGCGGTTCTCGTCTTTCATTTGTGTGACTTGGTCAGGCTTGACACGTGGCCCTCATTTAGTTGGAAAGAATCACTTCAGTCGTAACAAAAAGATTTTGTCTTAGGGAACCCTGCTATATTTGGACGCATGGAGTTTAGGACGCATGGAGTCTGGGACGCATGGAGTCTAGAATGCAAGGGGCCAAACACGCATGGAACGTATGGAGTCTAGAACACATGGGACTAGAGACGCATGGAATGCATAGGGCCAGAGTCGCATAAAATGCATAGAAAACTTTGTCTTACATACTCTTGGCCTCGTACGATGGTATAGTGACAAAAGTAATAATGACGGTGACGTGAGCACTAATGCCAACTGTCCATGGCAGAATCGAGGCATTCAGAGAGTCCTTTTTGTCAGGATTTTGTGTCAGACATAATCTTTGTGTCAGGCATTTATGTGGCCAGTATTGGGGCACAGGGATGCTTGAGGGAGTAGTGGCGCATGGCACTGCTGGCGCATGGGAACACTAGTTATGAAGCGGTCGGCCAATAGTAGCTACTTTTTTGGGCCGCATAGTCGTTTTGCGACCTGATTTCTTCTTAGTCGATCTTGGGATGCATGTTTGTTGGATACATGGATCTAGATTTTTCATGCGCATGGGAATACTAGTTATGAAGCGGTCGACGCATAGTAGCTGCTTTTTTGGACCACATAGTCGTTCTGTAACCTAATTTCTTCTGAGTCGATCTTGGGGCACATGTTTGTTAGATGCATGGATCTAGATTTTTTATACTTCTATAATCCTAAACCTATTTTATGTTACTACACTGATATTTGGGCATTAACAAGGATTGGAAAGAAGATTTATGATAATAAAATATAAAATAAAAGTATAAAATTAGAGATGGAGAAGATGGAGAAAGAAGTTTGGAAAAAAAGATTTGTATCTTGATTGTGAAGAAGTTTTGGGTGTTATCTTGAGGAGAAGAAAGAAGAAGTTTAGGCTTTTGAAGTGAATGAAGGAAGAAAAGTTTTGAACTAAGGTTTAGGGTTTTGAAGAGAGAGAAAGAGAGAGAGAGAGAGAGAGAGTAAAAGTTAGAATAAAAAGCTTTAGGGGGGTTTTTTTGGGGGGGGGGGGGGGGGGAAGGGGAGCCCCTAGTAAGTTTTTTAGTGCCCTGAGTAAAAGTTCCACTAAAATGGGCCAGCCCTGATACTGGGCTAGCACTGAGTAAGTTTTGTAGTACCTCGATAAATTACCTTAATATAAGGAGGTGCTCGACAGTTACGCATGATAATACCAAACAATTTTAGTCTTCAGTAATTTCGAGAGATATTGTTATTCCCAGATGTTATAATAAATGTACGAAGAACATGAAAACAAAAAACAAAAAATACAACACCTATAAAAAAACTTGTAAAAAATAAAATAAAAGATTACAAATCAATTTTGAATGACATAATTTAAATTATGCAACCAAGTTTGTACAATAAAAGAGGGCAGAAAAGATACTCTGCTTGGAGTGGTCAAACCATTGTTGCTCAAAGCCTGACTATATAGGGTCACTGGCGATGCACCATCTTGGACAATGTGTGGTTAAATGGCTCCCCTTCTCGACGGGTAGCTAGCTCCCGAAAGGTTTCTGAAACACATGTGCTACTACTTCATCACTATCCTTGTTCCTTCTAAGGCCAAAACGGGTCCGTAGCCCCGAAATACCTTTCGAGGAACTAAACCTTATGCGCAAGTTGTCCATGACCTTGCATGTATATGCAACTTAGCTATAAAAAATATCTTGCATGATAATAGAAAACTTAAAGGAATATGCCACATTCTCTCGAGCTGTAACTCGTAATACCAACTGCTCAATTCAGGGTCTTTCTTGCCTAATCCCATCTATGTTAAATATTCTCTTTGATCCGTAGCTCGACATACTCACTACCCAATTTCAGGGACTTACCATAAATAGCGACGTAACAGTCCCAAATGTTTGCTACAACAATACTACATAACCAACATTCTTTTATAATTGATTAAAAATAATGCAATTACTTATCTTTTGTAAATCTTGATAGGTAATATTTATCAAGACAACATATAGGACTATAAGAAAATTCTAGAGAGGGGATGAATAGAGTACAGCAGAATAATCTATCCAATTAAAAATTGATGCACAGTAAAGACAGCTACCAACAAATAACTGTAAATAAAGTAGAGCAGTAAAGTTGAGAGAGAGCAGACGCAAATACTGTGATGTATACTAATTTTTTTTTGAGAGGACTAGTCCAATCCCGAGAACTCTTGCTCTGGGTTTTATCTACTATAATCACCAATAGTAAAACACAAGCTTTAATCCGAAGGCTTGCCACTTATTTACAACCACAAGCTTTAAGACGAAGGCTTGCAACTTCACAGCTAGAGAGAAAACTTGTTGAGCCAAGCTCTTACAACTCTGACATACTTCTAAACCAAGATCACACCTGGCACTAGAAGACTGGGGAGTTAATCTTGGAGATGGGTAGGTTTAAGCTCTGAGGGTTTGCTCATTATAGGATAGAAAGAAGAAAAGAGATGAGTGAGTAGGAATGTGAAAATCCAAGTCCATTTATAGGGTTTTATGGGACATAGTTCGACCAGAGTTCGGTTAAAATATTTGAATTTTTTGAACGTTGGAGCCACAGAATCAGGGATTACACAACTGACCAATCTTCGTTAAATAGCAAAACCGAGTTTGGTCAGAATTCAGTCTGAGTTCGGTCCGAGTTCGGTTTGTTGATTTCCAGAATATTATAAGTTGTGTATAGGCTAGTTTTGGTTTGATTAGGGTTTGTATATGTAGATAGGTTTCAGGATATTTAAGTGGACTTGAGTATGCCAGTGTGACTCGATGTACATAAGTCCTAGACTCAATAAAATTAAGATTACATTCAAGAAATAAACAACTTGACGCAGTACAAACAATAATCGTTACAGCATCGTCGAGTTTTCGGTTGCATATAATTGTATCATATTTGCGACATATTAAAACATGATTTAGTTAACTATCAAAATCAAGTTGATTGAGATCTAATGGGCCAACAATATCTCCTATTTTGATAATTGACAAACTATGAATGATTCAACAAGTCTTGAATGTGTATAACTCTCCCGCAACTTTTGGAGCGATTGATACAACGATGTCAAGTATCATGTTTCATGTTCTTCTTCCCCGTTGTCATTTGATCAAAATGGTGCGCTTCTCCAAAATTGTTAGAATATTATGTTTGATAAGGAAATAAGAGAGTGAAACAACACATATATAATAACCAACAGTTTATGTCAAATGTCGATAACATTGCATTTATTGAAATCAAAATACTAGTTTCAAAAAAAAATACATAGAGTTTTGACAAACATAGAAAAATGTCTAAAAGTGATGTGAACTAAGAACATCATAGTAGAGCAAAACTTGAGCCTTAAGCTTCAAAATCCACTGTAGCATATAGTGGTCATCTCCATTCTCGTCAGGTTCAGCTGATCTATTGGGGTCATAGAAGGCGTCGGCTGGATCCAAGTATCTCTACACATAAGGATGGTCGATGCGATAGCCTGGTCGGTTGGGATCTCTGAGAATCGAAAATGGTCCGGCTAGGTGCTGAAAAAGTGTATACTGAATATCCATTAAGGTGTTACCAAGGGCCTAAGTCGGAAGTGTCTGGAGGTGATCAAAAGCACGATAGTGTTCATCTTCTATTTTGAAGCGATCATGCAACAAGACAATGATGGATTCTAAGGTGTTAGGTGGTTTAGTAGCAGTTGGAGGTGAATCAGCAGGTTGTGTGTTTGAGTTAGAGGAAGTGTTATAAGGTAAAAGAAATACGGGCTCAATCCTATGAACTCGATTAAGAGATAGTGGTTCATCAAGAAATAACATGTGTCAAGAGAAATATCAAAGAAACTAAAAATAGTTGGCAAGTACATGGCGTAAAGTAATGGACGCCCTTTCTTGCGACATTAAACCATTTATGACATGATAGTCTGTGAAAGATTGAATAAAATATAGAAATACAGATGATATAAAGCAGACATTCCTAAGTAAGAAACTTCATCAAAGTAAGTTTTCTTAGGTAGAAACATGGAGAAAATGATGCGATGCATTTAAAAGAAATAATCGTTCAGATATCTAGTATGGAATCTTCTGGGTGGACAGTTATGAGGTGCACAAAGGGCATTTTTGAAAGTTTCTAGAGCTACGTTATTTTCAAATTGAACTTGAGTGATACTAACTAGGGGTTCACCTTCAGTAGGTATGCGTAAGATTTCTCCCTAGTCATCATCATCAAATTCAATATTGATACCGCATACTCTTGAAGAAATGATGTCATTGTCATAAGTTAAGTTACAATAAAATATATGGACAATATTCAGATAAACACGATAACGTGTAGAAACAACTTCTTCAAATTGAAACGTTTAAAAAATAGATAAGTAGTCATTGTAATGATGAAAATTAATAGGATTGCCAGAACAAATATTGCGTTTAGAAAAGTCATTAAACCATGCATTGGAGTTTTCTAGGTTTCTGAAAAGAAAACCATTAAATTCTCCAATATTTGGCATAATGGGACAAAATAAAGGATCAATAGAAGTTTCACCTAACTTTCTTTTAGGAGCCATGGATAAAAGAAAATATAGATTATAAGTCAGAAAAGGTTGAAGAGACTTGGGAAATCCTTGGAAGGAGAGGTAGGAAATTAGGGTTTTAAAGAGGAGGAGGTAGTTTTTTGTAGGTCTGAAAGTTAAACCACGAAAAAGTATATATAGAACAACCAAATCTTAATTAGGAAGTCGACCAACCAGATCTGAATATTCTGGAATATTGCGGACCGACTTTGGTCCGAATTCTGTTCCATTATGAACTAGAATTTCAGTGTCAACTTTAGTCGATAATTTTGATTTCTTGGCTTGATATAATATGTGAAAGAAGTGCTAAATGGGCTTTATCAGATCATAAATTTTCATAAAGTCGGAATGTCTCGGAGTAGCTGTAGGGGCCGGATTCCAGCTTGCGGTGGTCCGTAAATACTTAAGTATCGTGTCGCTTAAGATTATTTACACTTTGTTAACAGAATGGCCCTTTTGGCTTGTATCCAAAATTATCAGAACTTTGAAAGAACTTAGATTGAATAAGAATTTAAAGCGCCTTATATTCTTATATTTTATCATAATCTAGAAGTCATAATTCTCGACGGATAAAGTTGAATCGATCTTCAGCTAAAGGTGTAATAAAGATGTTTGCTAACTTATGTTCTATGTCAACAAATTCTAAACATATATCTTCATATTGTTGATGATCCATGAGAAAATGATATATGATCTCTATGTGTTTAGTGTGTGAATGGCATATTAGATTTTTAGTAAGATTAATAGTGCTAATGTTATCATAGTAAATATGAATGTTCTTATAGTGCAGATCAAAATCTTCTTGGGTTTGCTTCACCCATATATTTTGTACACAATAACGTCTTGCTGCGATATACTCAGCCTCAGTTGTTGATAATGCGACAAAAAATTGCTTCTTGCTAAACCATGAGACTAAAGACTTTCCTAGGAAATGACAAGTGCCACTGGTAATTTTTTGATTGACTTTGCATCCAGCAAAATCAACATCCGAGTAACTAATAAGGTCAAAGGACGTAGTTTTGGGATACTATAAGCCTACCAATAAAGTTCCTTAGGTATCGGAAGATACGCTTAACTGCGCACATATGTGATTCCTTAGGGTTAGCTTGATATCTAACACAAAGACATACAAAAAATATGATATCTAGGCCACTAGTAGTTAGGTATAATAGACTACCAATCATACCTCGATACTTATGAATGTCTGTAGGTTTACCACTTTTATCAAGGTCAAGCTTTGTTGATATGGCCATTGGAGTTCCGATAGATTTTGCATTGTCCATGTCAAACTTTTTAAGAAAATCCTTCGTGTACTTAACTTGATTAATGAATGTTCCTTATGAATCTTGCTTGATTTATAATCCTAGGAAGAATGTGAGTTCCCCCATCATGCTTATCTCAAATTTACTCTACATACACTTAGCAAACTCGTTACATAGCATCTCATTAGTAGATCCAAATATGATATCATCTACATATATTTGCTAATAACATAGAATCATCAGTAGATTTTATAAACAGGGTTGTATCAACTTTTCTATTTAAAAATTATTTTCAAGTAGAAAGGAGCTAAGACTCTCGTACCAAGCTTGTGGGGCTTATTTGAGTCTATATAGAGTCTTTTATAACTTAAAAACGTGGTTAGGATATTTGAAATCTTCAAAACCAGAGGGTTTCTTGACAAAAACTTGTTCTTTTATAAAACTATTTAAGAAAGCACTTTGGACATCCATTTGAAAAAGTTTGAAATTATGAAAACTTGTAAAAGTGCAAGCATTTGAATAGATTCTAGTCTAGCAACCGGAGCATAAGTCTCTTCGTAATCAATGTCTTTCTCTTGGTTGTAACCTTGAACTACGAGACGTGCTTTGTTGCGTGAGACTGAACCATCTCATTTAATTTATTTCAGAAAACCCTTTTGGTACCAATGATTGAATAATCATTAGGTCGAGGAACAAGTTTCCAAACTTGATTACGTTCAAATTGGTTGAGTTTCTCTTGTATAGCAGAAATCCAAAATTCAACAGAAAAAGCTTCTCCTACATTTTTTGGTTCTATTTGAGAAATGAAAGCAACATTTGTAATGATATCTCTACTTGAAGAGTGTGTACTTATACCTTTTGATACATCATCTAATATTAAGTCCTCTGGATGATCTGTAGAAAATCTCAATCTCTTGGGCAGACTATCCAGATAACTCGTTCCGGTTGTATCTTCAGGAGCCTTATTGGATATATGTCTGACATCTTCGTCGTCACTATCGTTTGGTGCTTGATTGTTAAGTTAACCGAATGTTACATTGATTCTTCAACAGTTAGTGATTTCTTGTTGAATACTTGATATCCTATGCTTTTGGTGGCATAACCTAGAAAGATACCTTCATCGGCCTTGGAGTCAAACTTTTCTAGGTTATCTTTAGTATTGAGAATAAAATATTTGCAGCAAAAAACTTTAAAATAACTAATAGTGGGGATTCTATTAAACCAAAGTTCATAGGGAGTCTTCTTCGATATAGGTCGAATAAGAACCTATTCAAGACATGGTATGCTGTATTTACAGCTTCACCCCAAAAGTATTTCGGAAGATTATACTGATTTAACATGACTCTAGCCATATCGCCAAAAGTTCTATTTTTTTGCTCCATAACACCATTTTGTTGAGGAGTTGACAAGAAAATTCATGAGAAAAAATATTTCATTACAAAAACTTTTAAAATCACCATTTTCGAATTCTCCTCCATGATCACTTCGGATGCGAGTAATCATGAAACCTTTTTTATTTTGAACCTTTTTTGCACAAAGTAACAAATTCAGAAAATATCTCATTTTTATTTGTAAGAAAGTAAACCCATGTATATCTTAAAAAATCATCAAAAATTATATATGCATAAAGCTTACCGCCAAGACTAGCGACTCTACTAGGTCCAAATAAATCCATATGCAATAGTTGTAGTGGTCTAGAGGTACTTACAACGTTAATTAACTTAAAAGAAGATTTGGTAGCTTTATTCTTTTCACAGTCAGCATATACCATATCCTTCTTGAAAGTAATCTCCGGTAAGCCTCTTACCAACTTCTTTGTGGATAGTCTTACAATAGTATCTATATTTGCATATCCTAGATGCATATGCCATAGCCAACTTTCATCTTTGTTGGCGTATAGATATCTGCCTACATTGTTAGTGTCCTTTGAAAGATAGTATATATATATATATATTGTCTTCCCTAATACCTTCAAAAATGATATTACCTGTAGATCTTTCATAAATAGAGCATTTGTCTTTCATAAAGTTAATACTATAACCATGGTCAGCTAGATGACTTATGCTGAGTAGGTTATGTTTTAATTCCGTTATAAAACAAACATCTTTAATAACATGATAGGAGAAATACCTACATTACCATTACCAATGATATATCCTTTGAGGTTATTACCGAATGAGATGTATCATTCTTTCTTCATCAATAACATTGCAAATAGGTTAGCATCACCAGTTATATATCGTGAGCAACCACTATCGAGAATCCACTTGCTTCAAGCATGAGAAGGTTGGTCCACCTACAAAACGAGTTGTAAATGTAACCCTTGGTACCCATTTTCTTGAGGGTCCAGATACGTTAGTCTTTGGTATCCATGCATATACATTCATATCTACTAATTTTCTAGTTCTATAAAATCTAGATATATGTCCTTTCTTACCATAGTAGTGACATAAAGCAATATTATTGATGCTTTGTGCAGTATGATAGATATAAGTGTGTGAAGCAGTATTTTGTATTTTGCATGGATAACTATAGTAGAATGCATGATTGTGTAAAGTAGTATATTGTGTTCGCATGATTGTGTGAAGTGTTATGATGTGTTCTATATGCATGATTGTGTGACACATCAGGCTTGCTTGTAGACATCTTGCTGTGTGTATTCATTTATTTAGCTATGTGTCTCATGTTAGACTGGGTAGTGGGTTGTTCGACCTATTTTTCCAATCTAATATCTAATCTTTTAGATGTAACATAAACTTTATCATATTTAGCAGTTAAAGCATCTATTCTACGAGAAGCAATTGAATATTTCTTTTTCTCTGATTCGAGTTCCTCCTTAAGTTTTGTGTTATCTTGAGTGCTCTTATCAATGCAGCCAAGTGCCTCATGAAGACTAAGCTTGAGTTTGGAAATCTTGTCTGAATCATTACAAGTAGAAGTAGCATTTACTTTATTTAATAAAGAGGTAAGTCTTTCTATTTCAGTCTGATAGGATTGAATATCTTTCCTAGCATGCTTGTACTTATCCTTAAGCTTTCTAAAGTCCTCAAGTAAGTTAATGAAAGCATTATCTAATTCATCAAATATAACATTATCATAGGGATGGTTATCCGTTACCTAATTAGTCAGTAACGTAAACCATAGGTTTGTCGTTTCTTGAGGCTTTTCTTCTTCTTCTTCTTCTTCTTCTTCTTCTTCATATTCACTAGCTTCACTTTTATGCCAGATACTTGTATTTGCGTACTTTCTTGATGATGTCCTTCTGGATAAGCGATCTTGGTAATTTTCTTTCTTTATTGTTGGACAGTCCCTCTTTATGTGACATGTCTTTTTACAGTTGTAGCACACAGGTTCTTCATCACTATTTTTGTTGTACTCCTTCTTCTTAGATCTCTCAAACTTTAAATTTTTTTTGAAGTTCCTGGTGATTAGGACAACTTCTTCATCTTGAGATTCATCGTCGTCGGAGTCACAGTTTATAGACTTTCTTGAGATGTACCTTGAATGCAATCGCCTTTTCCTTTGGCGTAGGGTCTTAAAATTCCATGAGATCTAGCTCGTGAGTCATTAGCTTACCCATGAGCATCTCGAGGGTCATTGTGGTGAGATCATTCTCTTCAATGATTGTAATGGCCTTGGAATTCTAATTCTCGGTGAGTCCTCTGAGTAATTTATGAATCTTCTCACGATTGTTGTACTCCTTGCCAAGAGAGGATAGAAGGTTGATGATGTCGAAGAATCTTGTAAACATCTGAGTAATCGTCTCATTTTGCTTTATCTTGAAAGCTTCATATTCTTGTGTTGGTCAACTTATTTTTGATTCTTTTACTTGTGAGGTTCCTTCATGAGTGACCTCAAGAAGTTTTTATACTTCGTGTGAAGTACCACAAGTAGAGACTTTGTTAAATTTAGTTATTTCTATAGCACAAAATAGAGCATTAATAAATTTATCATCAAGACTAGCATGTTTTTTCTCTGTGTCTGTGTACTTATCATGGGGCTTATCTACAAGGTTGTCATCTACGACTATTCTAGGTGGCTTCTTGTATCCATCTACTACAACAAACCAAAGATCAAAATCAAGTGACTTCAAATAAAAGCTCATATATGTCTTCCAGTACATATAGTTGGTACCATCAAATAGGGGTAGCCTATTTGTGGACAGTCCTTCACTATTGTTGGTATGGATAGATCTAACAGTTGCTATAAATCTCTAAGGAGGTTAATCTGGTAGTAAGAGAATAATATATCCAATTAAAAATTGATGCAAAGTAAAGATATCACAACTAATAACAGTAAATAAAGTAGAGCAGTAAAGTTGAGAGAGAGAAAATGCAAACACCGAGATGTATACTGGTTTTTCTCTGAGAGGACTAGTCCAGTCCCGAGAACTCTTGCTCGGAGTTATATCTACTATAATTACCAATAATGAATCATAATCTTTGATCTGAAGGCTTGCCACTTATTTACAACCACACGCTTTGATACGAAGGCTTGCAACTTCATAGCTAGAGAGAAAAATTGCTGAGCCAAGCTTTTACAACTTTGACAGATGTAACGACCCGTTCCGCTCAAGCGGACTGCCGATTCAAACGACAAAAGTGCAACGTCCTGACCCAATTTTGCTCAGCGAGAATACTCATTTGAGGCAAAAGGATTTTCAGACTTGGTCCTTCAGGAGTTCCGGCTTAGGCTTTCAGAGGCTCGCTCGGAGTATCGCTCGACCGAGGCAAAACATCGCTAAGGTGGGTGGCTACGATAAACTTATCTTTGCTTAGCCAGAATACTAAAAATATAGACGTTACATGCTAGTCGCTAGGTGAATCACCCCCTTTATGCTAATAAGAATACAAAGCACCTAGCTAAGGAAATAATCCTAACTTGTATTGCTGGTGTTAGAACATGGAAATAAAATATTGCTTATATATATAGACCCTCGCATGTTACCCTTGCCTTGTGCAACTAGACCCCGCTATGCCTCAAGTAGAATGATATATGTATACTTTGTAGTACAATGTTCACTTGACTACACTATACGACCCTAGACTATGTCGCTCGGTAAGTCCCTTTACGGTTTCACTCATCGGCTTACCCTTGGGCCCGAGCCAACGTAAATGCTTAAGTTTTCTTATGAATGCAATACTTGCCTGCTTATATGTTAACTTGTACTCGTTGTCTCGATTCAATGCTTGTCACATAATTGTATACCAATATCTAAATGCTATCTTGCCTTGCATTCATCCAAACCACCGGAGGACTATCTAATAGTCGTTCGGAGCCAAGTATAGAACATTGAATGTATTCGGGACCGTTAGGTCGCCAAGGCATTTTTCGAACTAGGGAATTGCATCAATGGACAGTTAAGCAAAATAATATCACCTCGGAGAAATTGATACTCGTTGTGTACTCAATCTAACGGCTTAGGAAGACTATGCAAAGACAGAATATGCTATGTGATTGTCTCATGCTCGTATTGGCTTAGATTGCATCAAGTCAAGTGAACACTAAACAAGAATTATGTCATGTAAAGCAAAAAATCACAGCTCGTGGAGCATACTTCTCCTGAACAAAATTGAGTTATCCTGTGAACCTAAAATCTATTCCGCGGACGATCTCGGGGCACTGGGACCGATCTGATTTAGACGGAATCCATGTTGTTCTTTCCTTGTTTATGGGGCGGTTCACAATGCCTATGTTATTTTATGTTCGCACCATTCTCATCCCCATACTCATTGAGAGGCGTCTTTATCAGTTCGGCATAATGGCTTGTAATGTCCTGTTCAAGCATTTCAAACATTTCGCTAGTGAGACATTGTCCATTATAGCTATGCCAGTGACCCTCCTGTTCATATAGATAAGTCATCCTCGCTTAGCGGCATTCCGCGTGCGAGTCATTGCATTGCAGTCAATAAACTGAAATACTTGAGCATCCTCTGCAGCACTTCTGGATAACCTGTATGCTCGTGCATCCAAAATATAATCTCGCACTGAAACACTTGTTTTGCATATGTTATTTCCCCTGAAATTTATTATATATATACTCGTGCTTGAATTAACTCAGTTTTCCTTGGACAGGGAAGGACAAATGGTAAGTTCGTAAGTTTCACCGTATTTCGTCTTATATCGCACGACGCACTGCCACATGAGTTAGGCTATTTATCTTTGCCATGAAACTGATCCTAAGGCAAGACTAGAAAGATAACTTAATAAATTGTTCACATAACCTATATAACGTGTTTAGATTTGTCGAGCGGGCGAGTAGCCTCCCCACCAGTGCATTCATGTACTGATAACCCACCAGATTGCTTGCAGGGTGTGGGAGAACCTTGTTCAGTACGGATGCCTCCTTCGTGTGTGCTAAGACGTGGAGTTCACTCTGGAGCCTTGGAGCATTACGTCCGGAACTGAAGCACATATACAAGACATAATATTGGAACATCGCCTATACATCATTCCACAAATATAGCCACTTGGCACGCTTTTACTATTTCAGAGAGGGAGGCTTGAGCGACTTATAATCTTGGCCTAGCGCCGCTTGTAACACTGGTTCAACATCAATAAAGAGTTTGCTTTACTTCTATACTTGTCTTATTCAATTCTTCCACTATCGATGACTCTGTGAACTTGTTACCAATCACCTGTGCATTTATTATTCTGCTATACTCGGACAATCTGTGCGACTCTGTGGCTTAGACCTTTTACCGTCTACTTGGACCTCGGCCTTGCACGAGCGTGACTTACGCTCGTACGACATCACGCCCAGATGGGTCAAGCGATCGTCCCGCGGGAGTGCTGGAACGGTGATTCGTTTCCAGCGGGGATGGCCGATTATCTTACGGAAGATCGGGGCATGACAGATTGGTATCAGAGCAGGGCCATACGCCTTTGGATTTCGTTTCAATTTTTTTAGTTTCGAAAGCTCGTTCGTGGGTTATGTGCATACACTCTCTCTCAATGTCCCATCAGAATATTCCAAACAATAAGTCTAAATACTTTTAAAAAGTGCATGTGAATGATATGATTTCTTGTACAAAATTGTGAAGCAAAGTCCTTTGTGCCGACCTATGCTAGACCCTTGTGGGATTAGACTCGTGCTAGAATTTACAAGATATGTGCGAACCCGAATACCTATACGTGATTACCCAACTGGTTAATATATGGAATAGAATATTGTTCAAACGGTTAGCTATGCACACAGCCTTTCGGCTAAGTTGTGTTGAGTATCGTGCACCAAGACCCTTTGGTGCAGGCTAGTTGCAAACAAGATTGAGATATCGTTCAGGAATAAGATAAGTCAGACTTAGAATGACAATCGATAGAAATATTATCAGATTTATCGCTTAGGCAAACATAGAGAATCGTGCTTGAATTTTGGGAAATAGATCGAACGATATTTCGTGTCGAAAGATACAAATCGAATATGGGTTACTTGGATGACTATAAACAGGGATAAATTTAAGGCTAAGATTTATCAGGTGATACCTAGTATCGTGCAGAATTCTAAGAAAAACTTAGTGAATATGCTAACGATTGATGCGAACATGATTGAGGATTTAATTGGGTGACTCGATTCCGAGTGATGTATGGATCATTTAGAAATATTCAAACGGATTCATAGGTCTTGTACGATAGTCGGACTAAACGATTGGAGAATGTCTTGAATAAATGATAAGGCTTATATCGAATTGGGATTCGTGGAAATGGAAATCAATAACTCGGTTAGGAAAACTTGTTGGAAACTTGGAGGATCACGCGAGCGCTTTCGAATTGAAACAAACAGATTAAACTTGAATACAATATCGCTCGAATAGAAGTGTAAGCGATAATGGATTTGACTTGGATTTTGGAAGAACGATCTTGAAATCAAGTTCGAAAAGATAACATTCGAAATCAGTCCCCAACGAGAACGATTATCCTGCGGGAGCGCCGGCGTGGTAATTTCATGTATGACAGGGATGATCGAACTCACGGGAACATGTTCGGTGATTAATCCAAACGAACTCGATGAATGGAATGTATCAAAAAGATGAAATATACTTAGGCTTGGATGATTGAAACTTAGTTTCTTGAGCATGCAAGAAGTAGACTATGGATTTACCGAACGGTAACACTGAAGTTGGATAATTTTGCTAGACGAATTATAATTACTGCATGAACGGACATGACTCGATGGATATATATAACTTAGATGGAGTAAAGGAAAATGATAAGGAAGTCTTTAATGTTTTGAAGATAACCATAATGCTTGACGTTCTTGTCTTGTGCGAGCGTAACTCTATGCTCGTACATGTGTCACATCCGGATTAGGACAATTATCCAGCGGGAGCGTTAACGTGGTGATCTCACGTCCAACGAGGGTGATCGAATTTGCGGAAGATAGGAGCGTGACAACTAATGGATAGTCTTGACTTTTGGTTCGATACGATAAGACAAATTTGGAAATACAAGTAAATCAGAAATATTTCGAGGATAAGTTAGCCTAGAACGTGGAACAAATCACGCTTGATGGTTTTGTGAACGGATACATGAATCTTGTTGGACGACTTGGAGTTATAAATAAAGGTTTATAATTGAATCTTGGCTTGGTGGTCTAGACTTAGAAATGATAGAAATTCTATTAAAATATGTTTGGAGAGATAGACTATACAAATCACTAGGCTTGTCCCGCAGCTTGGAGATACCATGAATTTTACTGAACGGACTCGAACCCTGCACAAACGAACATGTTATTGAGATTAGGATGATCCGTGCTCAATGTTTAGAAATTTGAGTGAAACGAGCTTGGGTAGAATATTCTGTGCAAATGAACAATGGTTTGACCCTAGGAATTGGGGCGAGCATCGTGCGACGAATTTGTACGATGAATCGTGTGCTTGAACTTATACCTATGACCTTATGAGCTGACCTAGTAATTAGGCAGACGACTATGTACCGAGTGAAGAACTAGTGTGACCGACCTTATCATATTGCTTTAACACGCTATAGAAGTGGGGCAGCAAGACTTAGAGTTAGACTTGGAACAGCAAATGTGTGCTATGTTGACCAGTCGGATGGACGCTAGTCGGTTGATCAGATAGATCATGCTTAACGGTAGTACAAATATTTGGTTGGAATAAAAATGACTTAGATTTGATTGACCCTATTGGAGTATCCTTGTGATTCATAAAACGAGAACCCTTGAGATTTTCGCAATTAGCTTGTCAGATTTTACTATCTCTAAGTTTAGTTGAATGCATATATTTGAGGGACGCCTTGAACGGGTGCACGATCCAAGACTCAATGAGATGTGAAACTCAAGTGCTAAGACTTTGCTATCGTTAAGTTGGTGACATGCATATGTTTGAAGGACGCTTCGAATATGTGCACGATCCAGACTCGCGATATGCTGATCTCGAATGCTAGTGCAAGTGAATATCCACATGAACAAGTATAACGACTTATATAAGTTTGCCTCAGCCCTAGATCATCATTCACGATAGATTTTAACGTACCCGCATTAAGCAATACGTTCTGCGCTAAGGTGCAATGAGACTGACTCAGTATACATGCGACACGGGTAAGAAACGAATAGGAGATCCGTTCGAACAAATCAGATCTAGTGGTACTGATTACTACGCTTGGAATAGATTCGATAATGCGATAGAACGGCCTGCGCTTAGGAAATCTCGAGGATGAGACTTTTTCAGAGTGGTGTATAATGTAACGACCCGTTCCGCTCAAGCGGACTGCCGATTCAAACGGCAAAAGTGCAACGTCCTGACCCGCTTTGCTCAGCGAGAATACCCATTTGAGGCAAAAGGATTTTCAGACTTGGTCCTTCAGGAGTTACGGCTTTGGCTTTTAGAGGCTCGCTCGGAGTATCGCTCGACCGAGGCGAATCATCGCTAAGGTGGGTGGCTACGATAAACTTGTCTTTGCTTAGCCAACACACTAAAAATATGGAGGATACATGCTAGTCACTAGGTGAATCACCCCCTGAATGCTAATAAGAATATAACGCACCTAGCTAAGGGAATAATCCCAACTTGTATTGCTGGTGTTAGAACATGGAAATAAAATATTGCTTATATATATAGACCCTCACATGCTACCCTTGCCTTGTGCAACTAGACCCCGCTATGCCTCGAGTAGAATGATATATGTATACTCTGTAGTGCACTATTCACTTGACTACACTACACGACCCTAGATTATGTCGCTTGGTAAGTCCTTTTACGGTTTTACTCATCGGCTTACCCTTGGGCCCGAGCCAACGTAAATGCTTAAGTTTTCTTATGAATGCAATGCTTGCCTGCTTATATGTTAACTTCTACTTATTGCCTCGATTCAATGCTTGTCACATAATTGCATGCCAATATCAAGTAAATGCTATCTTGCCTTGCATTCATCCAAACCACTGGAGGACTATCTAATAGTCGTTCGGTGCCAAGTATAGAACATTAAAAGTACTCAGGACCGTTAGGTCGCCAAGGCATTTTCTGAACTAGGGAATTGCATCAATGGACAACTAAGCAAGATAACATCACCTCAGAGAAATTGATACTCGTCTTGTACTCAATCTAACGACTCAGAAAGACTATGCAAAGACATATCATGCTATGCGATTGTCTCATGCTCGTATTGTCTTAGATTGTATCAACTCAAGTGAACACTGAACAAGAATCATGTCATGTAAACAAGAAATTACAGCTCATGGAGCATACTTGTCATGAACAAAATCGAGTTATCGTGTGAACCTGAAACCCAAGACCTGTATGGTCACAGACAACTTGTGCACAAGGGGGATTACAACATCCCATTTCGCGGACGATCTCGGGGCACTGGGACCGATCCGGTCTAGACGAACTCTATGTTGTTCTCTCCTTGTTTATGGGAGCGGTGCACAGTGCCCATGTTATTTTACGTTTGTACCATTCTCATCCTTATACTCATTGAGAGGCATATTTATCAGTTCGGCGGAATAGCTTGCAATGCCCTGTTCAAGCATTTCAAATATTCTGCTAGTGACACATTATCCATTATGGCTATGCCAGTGACCCTCATGTTCATATAGATAAGTCATCCTCGCTTAGCGGCAATCCGCGTGCGAGTTATTGCATCGCAGTCAATAAACTGAAACACTTGAGCATCCTCTGCAACACTTCTGGATAACCTATATGCTCGTGCACCCAAAATATAATCTCGTATTGAAACACTTGTGTTTGCATATGCTATTGCCCCTGAAATTCATTATATTTATGCTCGTGCTTGAATTAACTCAGTTTGCCTTGGACAGGGAAGGACAAATGGTAAGTTGGTAAGTTTTGCCGTGTTTTCTCTTATATTGCATGGTGTACTACCACACGAGTTAGGCTATTCATCTTTGCCATGAAACTAATCCTAAGACAAGACTAGAAAGATAACTTAATAGATGGTGCACGGAACCTATATAACGTGTTTAGATTTGTCGAGCAGGCGAGTAGCCTCCCCACCAGTGCATTCATGTACTGATAATCCACCAGATTGCTTGCAGAGTGCGGAAGAACCTCGTTCAGTGCGGATGCCTCCTTCGTGCGTGCTAAGGCATGGAGTTCACTCTGGAGTCTTGGAGCGTTGCGTCCGGAACTGAAGCACATATACAAGACATAATGTTGGAACATCGCCTATACATTATTCCACAAATGTAGCCACTTGGCACGCTTTTACTATTTCAGAGAGAGATGCTTGAGCGACTTATAATCTCGGCCTAGCACCGCTTGTAACACTAGTTCAACATCAATAAATAGTTTGCTTTACTTCTATACTTATGTTGTTCAATGCTTCCGCTATCGACGACTCTGTGAACTTGTTACCAATCGCCTATGCGTTTATTATTATGCTGCACTCGGATAATCTGTACGACTCTGTGGCTTAGACCTCTTACCGCCTGCTTGGACCTCGGCCTTGCACTGGCGCGGCTTACGCACGTGCGACATCACGCCCAGATGGGTCAAGCGATCGTCCCGCGGGAGCGCTGGAACGGTGATTCGTTTCCAGCGGGGATGACGGATTATCTTGCGGGAGATTGGGGCATGACAACAGACTTGTAAACCAAGATCGCACTTGGCACTAGAAGGCTGGAGAGTTGATCTTGGAGATGGAAATGTTTAAGCTCTGAAGGTTTGCTAACTATAGGATCAAAAGATGAGAAGAAATGAGTGAGTAGGAATGTGAAGATCCAATTCTATTTATAGGATTTTGTGGGACAGAGTTCGGTCAAAATATTTGAATTTTTTGAACGTTGGAGCCACAAATTCAGGGATTACACAACTGACCAAACTTCCGTAAATCGCAAAATCGAGTTCGGTCAGAATTCGGTCCGAGTTCAGTCCGAGTTCGGTTTGCTAATTTCTAAAATATTTTAAGTTGTGTATGAGCTAGTTTTGGTTTGACTTAGGTTTGTATATGTGGATAGGTTTTAGGCTATTTGAGTGAACTTGAGTATGCCAGTGCGACTGAAGGTACATAAGTCCTAGACTCAATAAAATAAAGATTACATTCATGAAATAAACAACTTGATGCAGTACAAACAACAATCGTCACAACATCGTTGACTCTTCAGTTGCATACAGTTGTATCATATTTGCGACATATCGAAATATGATTTAGTTAACTATCAAAATGAAGTTAATTGAGACCTAATGGGCCAACACAACACCAACATAAACATGAATCATTTTGTTAAGTATGAAGATAAAGGAGCAAAGGACCAATGCCACCCACCTTTATTTGAATGACTTCCTTCATGAACACATATCTCTATGAGTGATCCCTCTGCATATATCTAAGGTTCAATATGGCTTCTCAGAGCCAACCTGCCAGCATAATGCACCATGTAGAGCAAGATATTACATGCTGCAAACTAAAAAAAGAAATCAATTATATTGAGGTGCTACTAGCTACTGTAACACTTCAAGATCTGGAGCTTGAACATCTTGGTGTGAAGATAAAGTTTCTTCGTGGAGAGTTGGAAGAGAAAATTCTGACAAGCCAACAATAGGGGTTCACAGTTCACGACAAGGATGATTATTATGTAGATTACGAAAGTCCTTATATAGATTGAAGCAGTCGCCAAGGCAATGATACAAGAATTTAGATCAGATTATGATAAAGCATGACTCGTAATGATTTTATGTGGTAGTTGTATTTACCATAAGAAGATTGATGGTGATTTGTATATATATTTTCTCCTTTACGTAGACAACATATCCATCACAGCTCGAGACAAGTCAAAAATTCAGAAGTTGAAGATGCTTCTTATTAGTGAGTTTAATATGGAAGTCCTCGAGATAGCTCGAAAGGTTGTTGGTATGGAGATCACGAGGAACCACAAGCAACATAGACTCTTCTGGTCACAAGAGTTCTATATCGGTGGGATGTACGAGAGATTCAACATATTAGATGTGAAGCCTATGAGTACTTCACTTGACAGGAACTTTCATCCTTCAGCATAAGCTGCACCTCAATCATAAGTCGAGAAGGATCACTAGCCCCGCACTTTCGGCTACATCTGAATTTACTTTTGTGGGTTTCGTCATTAATTGGAAGGCTATGCTACAGTCTTCAGTTGTCTTGTCCACCATGGAAGCAGAGTACAAGCAATGACGGAAGTAATGGAGGAAGGCATGGGTAAAAGGGTTGGTAAGCAATCTCGGATTTCATCAGGAGCAAGGTCGTTTTATTGCGATAGTTAGAGTGCGATTTACTTTGCGAAGAATCATGTGTTTCATGTTCGAACGAGACATATTAATGTAAGATACCACTTCATCCGTTTAGAGAAGAGGATCAAGATCAAGAAGATTGGCACCAAGAACAATCCAAATACTCACAAAGTCGGTATCCACTCTCAACTTCAAAGATTGTTTTGACTTGCTCAATGTTAACATTTGGAACTAGCCTTATGGGGGCTGTGTGGACAGAAGCAAAATTTGATATTCGCGTCAGGGATTCAATCCTAGATGAAGAATCGTTAGGTGATGTCTTGAATCTTGTTTAAACCCCAACTGCATTCTAAGTCGGTTTGAACGACTCCTTATGGTATTAGGATTAAGAATTATTGTTTCATTATTCTATATAATTCGAAGGTTATAAATTATCCCCATATAATATATAGAGAGTAATATTCGTGTGAACTTTTCTCTATAATAATAAATTTTCTTCACTCTACCGGTGGTTTTCTTCCGTTTAGAAATTTTCCTTAAACCTCGTGTTTACAAACTATTCGAACTTATTTCTGTGTGCCATCTATCTTTTTCATACAGGTTGTAGTCCTAACACATTATTTGGTTAAGGTGGGTTTTTTTTGTTCCATGGTACCGTTGAGCTCATTTCAAGTAGCTAAAAGTGTACCAGCTAAAGCTAAAGTGAAAAGTGGTTTAATGTACAGAGGTGCTAGATAGGTACTTATGACAATACCAAACAATTTTAGTCTTTGATAATTCCGAGAGAGATTGTTATTCTCGGATGTTACTTCGTACTTGAAAAAAACATACAACACCTACAATGACACTTGTAAATAACATAAAAAAAAAATACATATTGACTTTGAATGACAAAATTAAAACTATGCAACTCTCTCTCTCTCTCTCTCTCTCTCTCTCTCTCTCTCTTGTATTATGTATATTCTATTGTTCTCTCACTGAAAAAAGAAGAACGAGCAAATATATGTAGGGAGAGCCAGCCCCTTGAGGGCCCACTACCCAAAATGGACAGTAAATTCAGAATTAACTACCAATTAAGTAGACGGTTACTGTTGTAACCCCTCATTAACTGGACAGTTACTCTTTTGGAGTAACTGAATAGCTTGCATTGCAGATCTGCGAACAGCAGCACCCCATGCAAGAAGTGCAAAGTGCGCCATCAAATCGTCACTTTACGCACTGATTCCGACTCCAAGTTGCTTCGGGGCTTAGCTCCTAAGAGAAACCCCAAAAAAATGAGTGAAAAAACATAAATATTTTGATGAGGATTACCTTGCATCTCTAGAAAAATATCTAAAATCTCAATCATATGAGATACAGCACCCCATATGCATATGCTAATACAAAATAAAATCTTATTTTGAAATAAACACTTGGAGTTATAGGCAATGTATCAATACAAAGCAAAATCTTATTTCTACTCTTATAACGAGGCTTGGAAACGGCTCAAAATTAAGCCGTCTAAGCCGTTTATAAATATCCCACTAATTATTATTTTTAATAACTAATTATTTAACTGTCTAATATTATATATTTATAACTAAATATTTCTAACCCAAGTGGTTAAAATAGAAGATATTTTTCTTGATTACTTGAATTAGATTCCTAGAATCGACACTATTTATAATATTTTTTTTTTAATAATTTTTTTTTATGCACGTACAAATACAATATTAAAATAAATAAGGTTGTGTGGAGACTGACATGCATCTCTAAGTATATTCTTATAAACGATTTGAAATCAATAAAATTACTCCTTCCAAGGGGTCCACACTGACTCCACGCTATATCCGAGTCCTGCTCCACTCCACACCTTGCTTCCAGCAGAAAAAAAAGATAAGGTTCTCCACCGGCGAGAATGAGAATGACATAGAGACTGGAGCTGAGTTCCATTCCATTCCATTCCATTCAATTCACCGGAAGAAGAAAAAATAACAATGAACGCTTTCCCTTTCTCTCGCTGTCTTTCTTGCTACAGTCTCCGCTCCACCACCTACTTATTTCCCACAAACACTCCTCCTTGGAAGAAGAAGGCGAAGAATTCCCCAACTGAGCTTCCGCTCCTCTCCAGCTCCAAGTCAGTTCTTAACCTCTTCTTCTTATTCTCCTCCTCCTTTGTGTTTAAATTAGGTTATATTCTGCTGCATGGATGAATAACTACTCTTGGTCGGAATTTAACTTCTCTGCGCGAGTTTAGGCCCAGCAACCGAAGATTTTCCAGCCGAGCCACGACCGAGACCGAGCCTGATAGCAACAACGACGACAAAGTACAATTTTTCCCTTGACTTCTTATTGTATTTTGTAGTGTTCTTTTCCATGACTTCATGTCATATTTACCTAGAATTGTTCGTACTAGTATAAATATGTTACTCTCTTACGTTTTGGTATAGTGCCGGGAACTCTAAAATGATATAGAATCTCGTTTGCTACATGTTTGAAGCAAATTTTATAAAAAGAAATAATTATTCCATTGCACAAATCCAGTTCTCGGATAATAAAATGGACATTAGACCTGCAATATAGGAAGCATAGACATTCCAAAAATATGGAATACGTGTAGGATATGTATTTGACACATACATCATAGACACTCCAAAATAAACTAGGTCACACCAAATAAGTGTCGTATTTGTGTCTCCGTGTCCTTATTGTTTTGTGTTGTATACGTCTCTGTGCAAGATAACCTACATGGTGGTGCTTTAGGAGTGTCCATGAAGTCTATTCCATTGCACTATTGATTGCACCCTATTATCTCAAAACCTGTTTGACCGAACTGTATTGAATAATTTAGTTTGGTCTTCCTTGCAAACCCCGCATAATTCAAAAATAAAGAAATTCCAAAAGTTTAGTCATGGTTTAAAAAAAAATTAATATATATATATATATATATATATATATATATATATATATATAGAGAGAGAGAGAGAGAGAGAGAGAGAGAGAGGATCGACATCTCCGCTATCTTTGCATCCCCGTCCATTTCCAAAATAAGAGTAGTTGGATATTGTTTAAGTCATCTAATCTTAACCGTTGAGTTGAATGGTATCATGGGGATGGATGGGAATGCACTATTTGCGGGGATGTCGATCATTCCTCATATATATATATATATATATATATATATATATATATATATATATATATATATACCATAATGAGTAAGGCTATAAAGTACCCTTAGAGAGTGTTGGGAAATCAGACACCAAAGCCAAATGTCATGATACCAGACATTGGAATCGGACATGTCCTACAAGCGTTCTGTCACCATGTCTGAAGCTTACCGCAGCGGAAACTTAGGCCAACCCACCTGAGATAACCAACCTCCGTCTAACGAACACCAAGCACAGATAAAGACAATGTATATGGCGGTGTACATCACCTAGACAAATTTTAATCTATATAACTCAGGTAAAATTACAAGATTGATAGAAACCAATGTTGAACCATTTGTCCTAATAGGTTCAACCCCTTACCACAATCAAGAAAAAAAGACAGCGATTACAATGAAACTACTTACCCTACCCGTCCGTATCTTCTTCTCTGTCTTGGATGGTTAGTCCTAAGAGCAAAGTATGGACTTTCTCATAGATTTTCTTTGGACAAGCACCTTGAATCCCCTACATTGTGCTCTATTCTTTGTGCCTCCACCCTCAACCCATATATATATATATATATATATATATATATATATATATATATATATATATATATATATATATACTTGAGAAACCATATTTTAGTTCATAGGAATTCCTAAATAGAAACCCTAAAATAGGAAATCCATTACCTAAAATAGCCAGCACCAATTATGGACGTCCAAATTTGGTCAAATTAAATATTTGATACAACATTGGTAGAAACCAATGTTGAAATCCATTACCTAAAATAGCCAGCACCAATCTGAGATACTTGAAGGGTGTCCCCGAAAATGGGCTGATATTCAAGAAGAATGGTCACATAAGCATCGAGGGCTACTGTGACTCTGAATGGACTAGCTGTGCTGATGAAATGAGGTCTACCTCAGGCTATTGCATATTTGTATGAGACAACTTGGTCTCTTGGAGGAGTAAGAAGCAGTCAGTGTTGGCCAGATCGATAGCTGAAGCGGAGTACAGAGTTATGGTCTTGGGAGTTACAGAGCTGCTATGGCTGAAGAGTATGCTGGTGGAGCTAAAGCTGGATCAAGGAGCCAAGATGAAGCTGTGGTGTGACAACCAGTCAGCCATCAGTATCGCCAACATTCCAGTGCAGCATGACAGGACCAAACACATCGAAATCGATAGGTTCTTCATCAAGGAGAAGTTGGACAGTGGACTACTGGAGCTAGGTCACATTCCAACCAAGGATCATGTAACAGACAGTCTGACCAAGAGACTTAGTTCTATAGATATAATTAGAGGATGTGACAAGATGGGCTTATTGAATATATTTCGTCTATCTTGAGAAGCAGTGTTGGTATATATATATATATATATATATATATATATATATATATATATATATATATATATATATATATATGTCACGCCCCAGTCCCAAATACGTAGGACTAGGAACACGTAAGCATGCCAGCCGCATGGATATGGCAACTCCAATATATGGAAACCATAACCCATACGTACGCTGTAATATGAATATAAACTCACATGTGGTATAAATAATATCACAAGTCACAGATATGCTAATCTCATCCACACAACAAGTCATAGAAAAGAAATACTAAGCTAGAATAAGGAGTCTGAAATATCCAGAAAATAATAGTCGGGTGGAGACAAATCCACTACCAAAGACTATATCCAAAACTAAAATGAGAGAGGAGTATAAAGTCTCCAATATAAAATAATATGAAGACAGAAGTGTATCAGCTAAAAGAATCCATCGCCAGATAATCAACGATGCTCAGAAGGTAAGACCTCCTCGACAGAAAGGAATGCGTCAGGTCCAGGCCCGTACTCCTGCAAATACTCAAGAGCAGATACACCTGGCAGAGGACCAGGTCCTCAGAGGGACGTAACAAGATACAGAAAATACGAGCCAACTTGAATACAGTAAACATGCATATAATTTGAAAATAAATAAGTACGCTGTACAAGACAATCTATATGAATGCAAGTGAGGACAACTTTTCGACGTATGGGCAAGGGTAGTCTACTCGATCTAAGCCTCACAACTCACACACCCGTCTAGAACATCAGAAATCGACATACCTCTGGGGTAGCGACCAGCGCGACTCTACAGAAATCGACATACCTCTGGGGTAGCGACCAGCGCGACACACGCCCGTAGTGCGAGCTATATACTACGGTTTACCAGAGTGGTTAAAAGCCCATACGCCTAATGATTGTCCTCTATGATACTAGGTGCCATGTGTGTGTCAACATATCTAATATATAGTAATGACTGGAGAAAAACTACACATGCAAGAACTATACAGAAATGAAATAAATGAACAGAAATATAAATAGCATGCAAAGTACTGTAAACAATTTGGCAAGGTATCTTGTCTGGCAAGAAGCTGCAAAATATAGTGTCCCAATGTCAACACCAAGAGTCAGAAGCTACGGCCTCAGAATGAATGTCTCCGGATGCTGAAATAAACATCACCAACGTTCCCAGAATGAGCAAAATAGCTAAAAAAATACATCCCTTTCGTCCAATTTGGATACAGGGGCAAAACGGTAATTTCGGGCAAAAGTGGGGTCCACGTGTGGCCCACTTTGCACCGAAAAGCGTGCCAAGGGTAACAGTCTCTAAATGGGACAAACTATGGGTCAAACAACTCTAAATGTCATTACGAACCCAACGGTATGTCCAAATGTGGATTCCGATGGGCCGAACACAATTTGGTCCAAAAAGTCAACTGTGGGGCCCGCCAATTGGCGATCTGGTCAACCGTCTCAGAAATACGTGAAAATTGGGTCACAGGACCAGCGCGTTACCACGAGTCCAGTGGCGCAAGTTTCGTCGCAATCTGACAAGCGTGCACAAAATACTCGCGAGTTCCACAAAAGTGGCGACACGAAATGTGTCCGCGGATACGGTCTGATTCCGGCGCGCACACGCGTCCGAATCAGTCCCCACGAATTTTCACGTGTCCCGTTATGCTGCGTGCACCATTCGGTACACTTGGCACACGGCGGGGCGGTCCCGTTTGGCGGGGCGCGCTCCGTTCTCCAACCTTTGGAAAACCGGAAAAAGTGGGTGCGCACAGTTTTGTGACGAACATAACTATGTCCACAGCAACTATTAGCCTAGGGTTATTATACAGAAAATAAACTAGATCATGTAATCTACAGGTATCAAAAAGAATCACCGAATTCGGATCTCTGTGGTGGGAGATACGAACTCGACAATACGGGTGGTCAATCTGGAATTCTGCGATTGCAGAATTCTGTCTGTCCGTCCATTTTGGACGCTGATTTACACCTAGGGGCGCACGTTTTCCGAAGTTGACTATAAAACAAATACTGGAGAGGGTTGAGGGAAGATCATACCTATGAAAACGGAACAGCGTTTGGATGAGCGAGTCAACGGGAAAATACGCCGGAGCGAAGGTGCTTCGAGTGGGAGACTGCAGTTCGCGATGTCGGCGTCGACGGGATGGTTGGATGGCTTGGGGGGCTTCTCTGGCTGTGGTGACGGCTCTAAATGGGAAGAGGAAGTCTGGAGTTTTAGGTTAGGGTTTTTGGAAGCTAATATATATATATATATATATATAATTAGGAGAGAGAGAGAGAATGGATCGCGGGTGACTATCCGCTGGATGACTCGTCCTAGGAAGTAATAAAAGGGGCGGGTCCAAATCTAAGTGGCTGTGGTCTTAAGTCAATTGGCGGATTGCTGCAGCAAGGGAATTGGAATTAGCAAAGTTTTGCTAAGGAAGTTAAGTCTGCTGCTAAGGAAAGCAAGTTGAAAGAGTAATAGTTGCTAAGGAATTCGAAGGCTTTAAGTACTAAGTATATTATTATTATTAGTATTATTATTATATACTTATTTAATTCTTTTCTTTTTCTTTCTTTCTTTATAAATATATATATACATATATATATTTGTATACATATATATATATATATATTCACACATAAGAAAAATTTATATATATTAGGGTATTGCACATCGTTAGGCTAGCAACAGCTCAAGGGGTCTCCTACATGGAATAAATTCCTAAAAATTCCTGTTGGTCCCATAAATCATCTAAGTGCCCGAACACCTAAAATAAAAATAATTAAAAATCTATTTCTCCTATTTAGCACATAATTACCATAATTAATTTATTAATTAATAAAAAATAATAAATACAAATTTTTTTTTTACAAATAGGGGTTTTACATTCTACCCAACTTACAAAAATTTCGTCCTCGAAATTGACACTAACCCATATTCATAATGATAACTATAACTATTACATTACATTGGTATCTAGTAGGACTCCTAAAACTCATGGTCTGTCATTCTAACACTTTCTCATCTATTGTCCATACACTATCCTATCATCCTCTAACCTGTCTACACTACCCAGCTTACAAGAATTCTACTAGTGGTCACCTTCTTTGAAGCTATTGTCTAGATTGTAAGGCAATTATATTTATTGGGTCGAGAATCTTGGGATACCTGTCTGGAATCTCATGACTATGACTTTTTCCCATAACCGTCAAGTATCATAGTCTAATACTGCCTCGCCACCTGGCCAGTATGGCTGCAAGTAATTCGACTACTTCTACCATAATCGTCTGGCGGCAACTGTCGCTACCTTGCCAGCGATTTGTCATAGTCATCAGTTCGTAACAAGTGCCTTCAACTCTTTCCTAGGCATAGTCTAAGTTTTTAGGGAGACACTTAAGGTCTTGACTAACTATTAGGGGTATGATCTAGCTCAAATGATCTAACAATTTCTACTAGGCTACATGGTGCTACTTAAGGGTTAAACTACTAAAGAATACAGATATTGCTATAGTGCATATATATTAAGAACTCATCCTTAGTTATCAAGCATTACTAACACATTTATGTCTAACTACAAAATAGGGATGAGGTTGACGTAAATCAACAATTCATAATGGCACGAAAGATATGACTATGATAGGAAGAGTTACGCACGAGGTAAGGAATTAATATAAAAGGAGAAGATGAGTCACCCCAAGAGGGCGAGATAAGGATAGGGGAAGAATACTACTACTGCTACTCATGTTATCCATTAGCATCGCGTGTATGCCACCTGGGTAAAATATACCTACATCCTCATAACTGCTAAACTACCATATATATAATTCTACAGCTATTTGTGCATCCAAGAGCTTGTGTCACAATGGGGTTATGAGTATGCAAAGACAGTTATAACTGAAAGGTCGTACCTGTATCTACGGTTTCATGTGTCTGCTCTCCCATACTTGTCATAATGAGTGCTTGGCCTTGTCCTTGGTTGTTCAACTGGGACCTAGTCCCCTCCATTTGTGCAGACTGTAGAAGCAGTGGTGGGTCACTTTGGTCTTCTATACTTGAGGGTGTATGCGGTATTCCTGATTTTAATGCCATAGACCCCGGGTTCTGTTGAGGACATTCTCGAGCTTGATGGTGACTTGATCCACATACCATGCACAACCCCAATCGACGACGACAATCTCTATGAATATGACCTGGTATACCACAAAAGTTACAAGTACGATGCCCCTGGGTTGGATATGGTGCAGCACTATCTGATTGCTGGCGTGTCAAAGGGTGTCGAATGGGTCCTCCTTGCTGTATCCTTACTGGTCCTTGGTGACTTCTCTGTTGAATTCCGTTTTCCTTGCTGTTGGCCTCCTGGATCCTGGCCTCTGTCAATAGCTCGGCATAAGAGATCCGGGACTGGAAGCTAGTGTAGTGCTGAAGCTCCTGAGTCAGCCCGCGGTGAAACCTCTTAGCCTTCTCTAAGTCATTAGGTATTAGGATTGTGCCATACTTACTGAGACGGCTAAACTCTGCGTCATACTCATCAACCGTCTTGTCTCCTTGCTCTAGATGGAGGAACTGATCGTACAATGCGTCCCTTACTGTATCCGGGAAGTACTTTCTCTCAAAGCATTCCAAGAATTGTTCCCAAGTCTGTCGCGTACCCAACTGGCGCTCCATTGATTCCCACCAGTGATGCGCGTTGCCTTCTAACTGAGTCCTCACGCCTATCATCCATAGATCAGAAGGTAATTGTGATGCCTCTAACAACTTCTTGGTATTGGTAATCCAGTTTGTGGTCTCCTCTGGGCTCTCATTACCCTTATATGGCTTAGGGCCCATCTGCACAAAGTCTTTGACTGAACCGACCCGAGCTTGTGGTACTGAAGCTAGTGCCTGGGTTGGTACAGGGACTAGTGCAGCCATTCTCTCAAGTGCTGCCAGAAATTCTAGCCTTTGCTCTGCTGTTTGCTGCCTCTGCTCGGCTGCCTGCTGCCTTTGTTCCTGCATTATCATCTGGAAGAATTGGAACAGCTGTGTCTGGCCATCCTGCGGTGCTAGTGGAGCTGGAAATGTCCCATTAGGTATCGTGGAAGGAGTTGATGGGATTTGATTGTTAGTCAGTCCATCCGGTCCGGGAAGAAGAGGTGTCGTTGAGGTCACTCCGGGTGATTGGTCGTCGTCCCCTGGAGGCATGTTGTCCCCGGTGGCGGCATGCCCGTTATTCAAATTCATCTCTCTGCAAGAGATGGACGAAGGATTAAGAAGAGTACATGAATCAAGCAGGATGCAAGAACTTAAGTAGGACATATTGGAAGGAAGGTAAGTTATAATCAAGTGTGGATGAGATCTATAATTCTAATCCTAGGTGCAGGCCCGCTCGGTACAGTTACGTAACCGAAACGGCTAACTTGACCTGCATGGGCCACCACAAAAACATGTCACGCCCCAGTCCCAAATACGTAGGACTAGGAACACGTAAGCATGCCAGCCGCATGGATATGGCAACTCCAATATATGGAAATCATAACCCATACGTACGCTGTAATATGAATATAAACTCACATGTGGTATAAATAATATCACAAGTCACAGATATGCTAATCTCATCCACACAACAAGTCATAGAAAAGAAATACTAAGCTAGAATAAGGAGTCTGAAATATCCAGAAAATAATAGTCGGGTGGAGACAAATCCACTACCAAAGACTATATCCAAAACTAAAATGAGAGAGGAGTATAAAGTCTCCAATATAAAATAATATGAAGACAGAAGTGTATCAGCTAAAAGAATCCATCGCCAGATAATCAACGATGCTCAGAAGGTAAGACCTCCTCGACAGAAAGGAATGCGTCAGGTCCAGGCCCGTACTCCTGCAAATACTCAAGAGCAGATACACCTGGCAGAGGACCAGGTCCTCAGAGGGACGTAACAAGATACAGAAAATACGAGCCAACTTGAATACAGTAAACATGCATATAATTTGAAAATAAATAAGTACGCTGTACAAGACAATCTATATGAATGCAAGTGAGGACAACTTTTCGACGTATGGGCAAGGGTAGTCTACTCGATCTAAGCCTCACAACTCACACACCCGTCTAGAACATCAGAAATCGACATACCTCTGGGGTAGCGACCAGCGCGACTCTACAGAAATCGACATACCTCTGGGGTAGCGACCAGCGCGACACACGCCCGTAGTGCGAGCTATATACTACGGTTTACCAGAGTGGTTAAAAGCCCATACGCCTAATGATTGTCCTCTATGATACTAGGTGCCATGTGTGTGTCAACATATCTAATACATAGTAATGACTGGAGAAAAACTACACATGCAAGAACTATACAGAAATGAAATAAATGAACAGAAATATAAATAGCATGCAAAGTACTGTAAACAATTTGGCAAGGTATCTTGCCTGGCAAGAAGCTGCAAAATGTAGTGTCCCAATGTCAACACCAAGAGTCAGAAGCTACGGCCTCAGAATGAACGTCTCCGGATGCTGAAATAAACATCACCAACGTTCCCAGAATGAGCAAAATAGCTAAAAAAAACACATCCCTTTCGTCCAATTTGGACACAGGGGCAAAACGGTAATTTCGGACAAAAGTGGGGTCCACGTGTAGCCCACTTTGCACCGAAAAGCGTGCCAAGGGTAACAGTCTCTAAATGGGACAAACTATGGGTCAAACAACTCTAAATGTCATTACGAACCCAACGGTATGTCCAAATGTGGATTCCGATGGGCCGAACACAATTTGGTCCAAAAAGTCAACTGTGGGACCCGCCAATTGGCGATCTGGTCAACCGTCTCAGAAATGCGTGAAAATTGGGTCACAGGACCAGCGCGTTACCACGAGTCCAGTGGCGCAAGTTTCGTCGCAATCTGACAAGCGTGCACAAAATACTCGCGAGTTCCACAAAAGTGGCGACACGAAATGTGTCCGCGGATACGGTCTGATTCCGGCGCGTACACGCGTCCGAATCAGTCCCCACGAATTTTCACGTGTCCCGTTATGCTGCGTGCACCATTCGGTACACTTGGCACACGGCGGGGCGGTCCCGTTTGGCGGGGCGCGCTCCGTTCTCCAACCTTTGGAAAACCGGAAAAAATGGGTGCGCACAGTTTTGTGACGAACATAACTATGTCCACAGCAACTATTAGCCTAGGGTTATTATACAGAAAATAAACTAGATCATGTAATCTAAAGGTATCAAAAAGAATCACCGAATTCGGATCTCTGTGGTGGGAGATACGAACTCGACAATACGGGTGGTCAATCTGGAATTCTGCGATTGCAGAATTCTGTCTGTCCGTCCATTTTGGACGCTGATTTACACCTAGGGGCGCACGTTTTCCGAGGTTGACTATAAAACAAATACTGGAGAGGGTTGAGGGAAGATCATACCTATGAAAACGGAACAGCGTTTGGATGAGCGAGTCAACGGGAAAATACGCCGAAGCGAAGGTGCTTCGAGTGGGAGACTGCAGTTCGCGATGTCGGCGTCGACGGGATGATTGGATGGCTTGGGGGGCTTCTCTGGCTGTGGTGACGGCTCTAGATGGGAAGAGGAAGTCTGGAGTTTTAGGTTAGGATTTTTGGAAGCTAATATATATATATATATATATATATATATATATATATATATAATTAGGAGAGAGAGAGAGAATGGATCGCGGGTGACTATCCGCTGGATGACTCGGCCTAGGAAGTAATAAAAGGGGCGGGTCCAAATCTAAGTGGCTGTGGTCTTAAGTCAATTGGCGGATTGCTGCAGCAAGGGAATTGGAATTAGCAAAGTTTTGCTAAGGAAGTTAAGTCTGCTGCTATGGAAAGCAAGTTGAAAGAGTAATAGTTGCTAAGGAATTCGAAGGCTTTAAGTACTAAGTATATTATTATTATTAGTATTATTATTATATACTTATTTAATTCTTTTCTTTTCCTTTCTTTCTTTATAAATATATATATACATATATATATTTGTATACATATATATATATATATTCACACATAAGAAAAATTTATATATATTAGGGTATTGCACATCGTTAGGCTAGCAACAGCTCAAGGGGTCTCCTACATGGAATAAATTCCTAAAAATTTCTGTTGGTCCCATAAATCATCTAAGTGCCCGAACACCTAAAATAAAAATAATTAAAAATCTATTTCTCCTATTTAGCACATAATTACCATAATTAATTTATTAATTAATAAAAAATAATAAATACAAATTTTTTTTTTTAAAATAGGGGTTTTACAATATATATATATATATATATATATATATATATATATATATATATATATATAGCCAATAGATTATAAATGAAAAAAACAGTACTCCAAAAATATTCTACAGTTTTGCAGCCTAGTGGTTCAGACAGAGTGACAGAAATGATGCTGACAAGGGTTTTGTCATCCCGGAGCCATGCGGAGCTCCCTGGTTAGGTGGCTGGTGGAGTATACAAGGTATCCACATACTTGAAGTAATATTGGCTATAGAGAAAAGCTTCGATCTGGTGAGACTATAGGAGAAATTTATCATCGGATATTTCACCATGACAAAATGAGTAATAGTTAGGATTGGAATAATGGTGATAGGGATTTGGGCATTAGAGGATGATTCGGTAATGATAGACATGATGAGATTTAGGGTAGAGTTGGTAAGAAGGGCAGAAGTTAGGGTGGAAGAGTTTTCCGGGAGGAAGAGGAGAGATGAGACATGCCAAGAGGAAGAAAGAGGGAGAGCAACGTGAAAGGGAGATCTGGTGGAAAAAGAGGATCAGTTAGGCTGATACCATGTAAGTTGATAAATTTTTGTGTATTCTTCTCCAACTGGAGGCTCAATATAGTGGGATTACAAAGAGTATAAAAGAAAACAAATATTATATAAGGATTCCTAAATTTATTCCTAAAAATTCTAACTAAATCAAATCAAATTTTTACCTATTTTGCACAACTATATATAACAAGGAATAATGATTGACCTATTTTGCATAATTATATATAACAAGAATTAATTATTTAAAGATGGTAAGAAATTATGAAGGTTTAATAGTATATTTATTCTAACATGTCCCTGCGAGTCAAAGTCTCATTTTGGACAGATTCGTACTCACACAATAGTATAATTTTATTTTTTTAATTCACTTAAAATGTGCGTTGGAGAATTCAAACCCGAATTGCTTTAATATCATGTGAAAAGCCCATGTCACTGTACTACTGCACCCAAAATCTTGTGTTGTAGTAAGGGTTTAAGTTTATATATTTACAAATTCTGTTGGTCGAAGTCCTATTTTATTAATCCGCTAAAAATGTGCCAGAGGATTCGCGCATACCAAGCTTACTACCATGTTAAAGTGCTAATGGAAGGTAAAACTCGTCAAAGACATGCACAAAAGATACTTTGACGTCGATCATATATCCCAAAAAGAAAAAAAAGACTACGATAACATCTATTATGTGAGCCAAGACAGATCCAAACACAAACACAAACATATATGGTGACTCCGTCACTCGAATAAATCTCAATCTCTATCAACAAATTAACAAGACTTGTTGAATCATTTGTCCCAAAATTTAATCCTCACAAATCTCAAGTATGAGAGACAAGAAGATTACAATGTGATCGTTCAACCCTAATGCCACTAAAATATCGTACCCACTAGCTTTTGTCCACCGAATATGATAAATGTGACGATCTTCCTGTTCGAAGTAGCTCCGAATATATCTTCTTTCTTCAACTGTCTTGAAGTGCGAACTTACAACCGAGTACGGATTTCCTCGTAGATTTGGTGGAGTCTCCTTGAATCTCCTCAATGAACATACACCAAAGAGCAGCCCCTTAAATAAGACTAAGAAACCTAATTTAGGATTAAAAAAATCCCTAAATTAGCCCCATCCAATCCTAGTCGGCCATCCTAGATCAATAGCCCCAAATTGTGCTGGTTATAATCCAATCTATGCAAATTTTCATAGAGCGGGTACACTAGTGGTACACTGCCGCTATAATGTAAGTATATTGTGGTCACAATTTTCTATACCACAAAAGCTACCGGAACAAAAATATATTTCTTGGAATACTACCAGTATACCGGTGCTGGTATTTTGGCTTTGTTTGAGCCCTGGTCTAACCGCGACCAATCCTCCGTCTTGGCCGCATCTTCCATCAACGCCCCACGACCCTTCAGACAATGCCCCTACACCTCGAATCGAGTTTGGATTTCCAACAAGTCCTTGCCACTGCACTTAAACTCTAGAACTTTGAAGAGGGTTAAGGTTTATATATTTATATTTCTAACACGTGAAACCACAAATAGAACCTCAAATTCACAAATCCAAAACCGCACTGAACCATCTCCCCAAAACTAGCTTAATTTTTCAAAATAAATATCCTTAAAGATTTGGCTATATTTTGTAAAAAAAAAAAAAACGACCAAGAAGCACCGACTTTCCACACGATCAATCCTGACCAGTCAACCAGTTGGACAACCTGGATTGTTTCAACCAGGCTCTGGTTCTCACCGAGCTCTGCAAGGAATAACTGGACATCAGATCGTCTGAAAGGTCGGATGACCAATCAGCTGACCGGATCACTCATGTCAGGTTCGGTTTCTCGACCTGAAACTGTGCCCTATGTACTTCTACTACATCAGGTATTCTAATCTTAAGATCCAAATAGAAATTAAAAATGATACAACAAACTAACATTTATATCATTTTGAGAACTTTGGCTTTTAAAAGATGCCAAAGTTTAGTATATTAGAATAGATTTATGGATTGTTAATAAGGCCAGATTTCCATTCCCAATACAAAAAGAATAAAGGGGAAGCCATGTTTTCCTTGTTTTCAACTTTTATATATCTAAGCAAGTAGGAAAATATATTAATATTGGTTTACTTGATAGCATTGTCAAAAAGTGACTTTTTGGTAACACTTCAAGTGCAAGAATTTGGTTCCACAGTGAAACTCTCAGGTTATGTGAATAGACATTTGAGGGTTTATTCAAGTGATGCATGACTCCCACTAAGGATAGATCTAGGAGGATGCAGTCTGACTCTAACCCCATATGTTGAGGTGATCCTCTATATAGGACTTTCCAGGCTACTGCTTCATAGGGTTCGTTCATATGAATTTTACATAAAGAGGAGAACTACCAATCAGAGCCGTCTCAAGCAATTTGGGGGCCTTTAGGCAAATTGAGGAAATAAGATGATTGTTCTTCCCCTTAAATCATGGGCCCTAGATCAATTAAATAGTTAAGAAAATGAGTTGATTATTGTTATCATAAATCAGAGAATCCTAGGTCAATTAAATAATTAAGGAGATGATTTATTTCCTTCTTGCTCTCACTCTCTCTCTCTCTCTCTTTCTCTCTCTGTATATATATATATATATATATATATATATATATATATATATATATATATATATATATATATATATATAAAAGTAAATTTATGCGCGTTGCACGTAAAATAAAATTTTCTTCTGATATTAATATAAAATTGTTTAACTATTTAAATATATTTAAATTAAGATTTATTATATATTTTTATATTTGAATTTGAATTTCTTATGTATTTGGTTATATTTTAATTATAAGTAGTTATGGATATATTTCTATTTTTCATAAAGAGTCTTAAAAACGGTTAGCTACGTTATATTATCTAATTATAAATAAACATTTCTTCTAACTCATGTGGTTAAGGTGAGAGAGATTTTTCCTTGTTGACTGAGTTCGAATCCTTGTATTATTATTTATAACAAATTTAAAAAATTTCAATAATTTTTTTACGTAATATTAATTTTTTTAAAAATAATTAATTGATGATATACATATGGCTTAGACGGCTCACTTTTGAGCCGTTTTGAAGCCTCATTATATATATATATATGGGGCCCCTTAAAATTATGGGCCCTAGGCACAAGCCAAACTTGGTTATATTGTAGAGCCTGCTCTACTACCAATATTATTACAATGTAAAATAATATTAGTATAATAGTATTCGTATGTGCGTCTCTCTCTCTCTCTCTCTCTCTCTCTCCTCTCTCTCTCTCTCTCTATATATATATATATATATATATATATATATATATATATATATATGAAAACAATTGAAGGTGGAGGCTACATTTTGACTATAATGAGATAAAAAAATTATTATGTTTATTGGCCAATATTTATAGGTAATACTAAACATATGAAATGACAACACTAACCCTAACTAGAAATAGAAAATACATTAAGTAATAGATATTGAAAATAAAATTAACTAATCTAATATATTGTCCAATACATCCATGAAAGCTGGAACTTGGTGAAAGCAAGTCCAACTTGAAGAGAGTGAGGAGGAGAGATTGGAAAACAATCTGAAAAAGGAGGCCGGACCAAATAAATCTTGAAAAAGGGGCTCTAAAGACGAAGAAATCCCCAAAGGTAGCATCTCATAAGGCCGGTACATAGAGGCTTACAGAACTAAGAAGTCCCGGAATAAAATATTTGAAGTAGACCGGGACTCAGAAAAGTTAGAAATCCCAAATAAAATATTTGAAGTACATCGGGGCTCAAAAATGCAAGAAATTTGGGAAGAAATATCTCGAGTAAATCGGGGTCTAAAAAAACGAGAATTCCCAAAAAAAATCTAAAGTAAGCCAACGCCAGGGTTTATAGGGATGAGAAATCTCGAAAAAAAGTCCAAAATATGCTTGGACTTCGTATACCGAAGAAATCATGGAAGAAATCATCTCAACAAAAAATCTCAAGAAAGTCGAGACTTCGCATCCAAAGAAATCCAGAAAGAAGATAGAAATAACCAAAATATTCGTGTCCGAAGTAGCCATTGAAGAGGCCGAGAACATCGCGAAACATGAATCCAATAGACAAAAAGAGGGCAATCTCGAAAAGCCCTGTATGTGAAAAATGCCGAAGACATCGAGCGGAAGAAAAGGAGGAGAAGGGAGACCATGGAAGAGATTTTAGGGCTTTAATACCATGTTGAAAGTGAAGACTATATTACATTTTAACTAGAATAACATATAATTTTATTAGAGTTCTTGGCCCATAATTATAGAAAATGTTGGGGTTAATCCAATTAATAACTGGTTCCACTTATTCCATATTCGGACAAACGTCATGTATATATTTTAATATTTGGTTTCTCTTTATTGAATTATACGCATATGGTGTGTTAACCCAAGTGGTAAGTATAATGGGGTTTTGCAGATATACAAGGATCGACTCCTGCATTCAACACTTGTTTTATCACCATTTCTATATATAATCCCTTCGAGCCTAGGCCCTGAAGAGGCCTAGTTCGGACTCGGATTCTGGCAAAGGGTGAAAGTAGTGCTTTGAAGGCGCACTTTATATTCGCACATACGCATCAGACTCGCTTCACGACTACATGGCAGGTGACTCAGGTAGTTGGACGTTACATACAGCTGAATCACAAGGGAATGACTGTAACACTCGTTGGGTTTGTTCAGATTCGGGTTACTGGAGTTATACCTGATTGATTGCTCCACTATTACAAGTCTTTTCATATCCGTAATAGTTGGCTGTTCAGATACGAAACTGACCTAGTGTTTGTTCTCCTATACAAGGAGAGCACCAACACTTGGTAGGGTGATCCCAAAAAGAACTATTACAACAACCAATATTTTGCATCAGTGCCTCGTACTACAAGCCATTCTGATTCGAGGTCTTTGGGTGCGTGTCTGTAAGGGAGGTAATAGAAAGGAGCATTCCAGAAGTTTGACTACTAAGACAGTACAATTAAAAATTGCTGGTTCCTGAAGAAAATTAACTAAGAGAATGTCAAATCTCGTTTTGAGCAACGATGATTTTAACCACCCCAACAGAATGTTGCTAACATTATCAACAAATCTATAGTAGTATCTACATTTAATATTATCAACACAATTTATAGGAGTCTCTACTGCTAATATTATTAACAAATTATGTAGAAGGTTGTACTGTTATACTTTCAAGAAATTAACATGTAAGAATTGTTAAGATGATTTTTGTAAGACTTGTACGAATTTCAGTAATGTTCTCAAAGCAAGATTCTTGTAACATTCGAAGATTGCGAGTTATCTCCTACCAAAATAACATAACGGAAGCTCGTGTAAATCTCCTGTAGAGTACGTTATAACAGAAGGGGAACCAACAATCACAACCACCGACAACATTGATGCAATCACTACAGCAATGATTGCACAACAAGAATGGAAGAGAGAGAATAATCTTTGCAAGTTGTTCATTCTCAAGACTTTGGAAGACAACTTGGTAGAATTGTTGATATGGTATGTTGGGTGTCATATTTAAGTATAGTATAAGTACATGGGAATATCCTGAGGACATATTTGGGATGCCAGAATATGTCACAGGATATTCCATTATGAGATTATTGTCATAATGATTGAGATCATTGTATTAATGACTGTAAGGCTATATAATGCCAATGAGATAATCAATAAAATGAATCAACTAATTTCAACATGGTATCAGAGCCAGTTTTCCACAAACCCTAGCCGTCACCAAGCTTCCACAAACCCACAGGAGGATTTCCTAGATCTCCTCCACCGAACTCTTCCATGCCCCCCTTCTTCCCTTCTCCGCCCTTCGCAGGCCGCCCTTCGCTGTTGCTGCCCCATCCCGCTACTGCTGCGGCTACTACTGCGACTGCTGCTGCTGCGGCTGCTGCGACTGCTGCTGCTGCGGCTGCTGCGACGGCGGCTGTGACATGCGTGCTGCAGCCTCCTCCGCACCAGCACGAGACAACGCCTAATAGGGATGCCTCGATCTGAAAAAAAGGGGGACATGTTCGGATCTAGGAGCGGACGACGAGGACGAGCGTGAGTCGTGGAGCGGACGTGACGTGATTGGATAGACGACGCATCGATGGAGGAGATCATCAAGAAGCTAGATTCTGCAGAGGTGGCGACGTTGATGAAGTTGTTGACGATGTCGGCTGGTGAGAACACGACACGAATGTCGCCGGAGTTGAAGCTTCCCTCCATCGATCTGAAATTAGATGGACCAGCCACCTATCTGAGTTGGTCACGGCGGGTGAGAAGAACCACTCATATGGTGATCTACATCTGGCTTCTCAACTCCTTAGTCCAGTTTATTGCCGCCACAGTAGACGGTATTGAGATGGTAAAAGATGTGTGGGAGAAGTTGAGAAGGACCTATGATGGTGTGGGGAACAACTTACGGGTCTTCCAGATAAAGGGGGAGATTGATGACACCGTACAGGGAGAGAAGACGGTACAGGAGTATGCCACGGAGTTGGAGCGTCTGTGGTTGGATTATGATCACTCCTCAGATCGGGCGAGCTGCGGGGACCCTAAGTGTAAGGAGAGACAGGTGTGTCTGCAGGAGAGGACGATGAAGTTCCTCAAAGGGCTGACTGCAGCTTTCACACAGAGGACGGCCCTACTTCTAGCCCAACCAAAGATCCCTAGCCTTGAGGAGGCTATCTCAGCCATGATCCAGGAGGAGACACGCATCAGGCTGCAAGCCGGGACAGGTGGTCCTCCCGAAGTAAAGTCAGCACTAGCGATCACCAGCTCAGGTAACACAGGATCTAAGGGAGAGCCCTGGCAGCATAACCGGCAGTGCTACAACTGTGGGGAGATGGGTCATCATCGGTATGCTTGTACCAAACCACCTAAGGAGGGAGATTCAGGTGGTGGACGAGGACCGTTCGGTGGACGAGGATATAATGGAGGACGTGGTCGTGGTCGAGGGGGTAGACGAGGCGGCCGAGGAGGTTATCGGACGAACCTCTTATATCAGAAGGGAACGGAGAAGCTGATGGCACCTTTACTGTGGAGGACCAGGCACTGGGAGACATGAGGAGTAGAACAGAGGAGGCGTCCACCTCATTCTTTGTTAGGGGCAACGCTGCCATGTATGCCCATCCATCAGAAGGTACTGACTAATCACATGCCCTTGCGTCTATATCTTCCCTTAAATCATCAGACTGGATTATCGACTCGGGAGCATATCGGCATGTGACAGGGAATGCTAGTGAGTTTTCTTCCTACACTCACCTAGCATCAGCAGACAGCATTTAGACAGCTGATGGCACTTTCCAGCCAGTGGTCGGTAAGGGTACTGTTAATTGTACAGGTTCAGTAAGATTATCCAATGTTTTACATGCTCCATCATTTCCAGTCAGTCTCTTGTCCATTAGTTCTATAATCCTCCAACTTAAATGCATTGTTTCTTTTGATATTCCTAAGGTGACCTTTCAGGAGAAATGGACAGGACGAAGACTTGGGACTGGCACTTGGCATGAGTGACTGTTGTACCTAGATCGAGAAGGACTGGACTCAGCATTGGTATCTATGGCAGAGAAGGCTGGCATGGAAGGACTGCAGCAGAGGACTGAGGATACCTTGATACTCCATCATCGGAGGATGGGACATTCTTCCTTTGATACTCTAAGTAAGTTGTATTCAGTGATTTATGCAAAAACAAATAAAGAGAAATTAGTATGTGATGCGTGCGAGTTAGAAAAACTTACTAGGAGCTCATATGTTGGCACGGGTCATAGGAGCACTTTTGCTTTTGAGATAGTACATTCTGATGTCTGGGGTCCATGTGCTACTAACACTATGAATGGTTATAAGTACTTTGTTTCTTTCATTGAGTGTGCCTCTCGTGTTACCTGGTTATATTTGATGAAAAATAAGAGTGATGTACCTGCTTGTTTTCGGAATTTCCATAAGCATGTCCAGACTCAGTACAAAGCAGTTGTGAAGGTACTGAGGTCTGACAATGGAACGGAGTATACCTACAGGACGCTTGCAGAATACTTGTCAGCACACGGAATACAGCATCAGACCACCTGTGCATACACACCAGCACAAAATGGAGTTGCAGAAAGGAAAAACAGACACCTTCTGGAGGTCGCAAGAAGTATGATGATCGACATGAATGTCCCACAGAGTCTGTGGGGGCATGCAGTGTTGACAGCAGCTCAACTCATCAACAGGATGCCCTCGAAGGTCCTCGGATGGAAGTCCCCATATGAGGTATTGCAAGGCAATAATAGTGGGATACTCCCACTGAAGGTGTTTGGGTGTGTTTTGTGAAAGAAACAGGCCATCAGTTGGAAAACTTGACCCTAGAGCGGTCAAATGCATCTTCGTAGGCTACTAGGCGACCCAGAAGGGGTATGTGTGCTGGAATCCAGTAGAGAAGAAGAAGTTTGTCAGTATGGATGTCCACTTTCGGGAGCATGAGCCATACTACCACCAAGACGGAACTTCACACAACACGCCTAATACTGCCAGTATTAGGCGAGAGGGGGAGATGGAGAACTTGGTGGTAACCGATTTAGAAGTTTGGCATGGAGGCACGGAGAAGGGACAAGAAGGTGAAGGTGTTAGGCCTACCGCTCAGGAAGAGTTACTTACCTACAGCAGGAGAGAGAAGCAAACTGCAGGACCAGTACCGACAGTGCCAGTGCCAAGTCCCTTGCCTGCGTTCGTCCCAACTCCTGAGGCACCGACACCAACCCCCCTTCAGGTGATATCCCCTCCTTCACAAGATATCATTCCTCCTACTTCTACTCCCACACCACTATCTGTACGGAGGACCACTCGCAGCAATGCAGAAAATCCTCCAAACAGATATGGTTGGGATATTGCTCAGTTTGTTTCTTATGACCATATCCCTTCTTCTCATGGAGCATTTATAGCATCTTTGGATAGTATTACTGTACCTAACAATTGACAGGTTACCAAGAACGATCCAAAGTGGAAAGCGGCAATGCACGAGGAGTTGGGAGCTATGGAGAAGAACCACACTTGGGAGCTTGTGAGACTGCCAGAGAGGAAGAGAGCAGTTGGATGCAAGTGGGTCTTTACCGTGAAGCAGAACCCAGATGGACAGGTTGAGCGCTACAAAGCTCGACTAGTAGCCAAAGGATACAGTCAGACGTACGACATCGACTATGACGAGACCTTTGCACCAGTTGCAAAGATGAGCACTGTCAGGACTCTGATTTCTCTGGCAGCGAATGGTGGATGGAAGCTACACCAACTGGATGTGAAGAATGCGTTTCTTCACGGAGATCTAGTGGAGGAGGTGTACATGGAGATACCACCAGGATTTGGCACCAATCAGACAGTAGGCAAGGTCTGCAGGTTGAAGAAGTCCCTCTATGGACTGAAGCAGTCTCCTCGAGCGTGGTTTGATAGACTCAGAAGGGCGATGATAGGGATGGGATATCAGCAGATCAATGCTGATCATACTGTGTTCTTCCGTCGGAGTGGAGGCCACATCACCATGCTTGCGGTATATGTGGACGATATGATTATCACAGGAGATGATGAGCAGGAGATCGCCCAACTCAAAGGAAAGCTTGACAAGGAATTCGAGGTGAAGGATCTCGGCCTTCTTCGGTACTTCCTTGGGATTGAGATTGCTCGAGAAGCAGAGGGGATTGTTCTCTTTCAAAGGAAGTATGCACTGAACCTTCTCACAGAAACTGGGATGTTGGGGTGCAAACCTGCAGCGACACCAATAGATCAGAGGTTCAAGATTGATGCTGAGGCTGGAGAACCAGTTGATCGGGACAGATACCAGAGACTGGTTGGCAAGTTGATCTATTTGAGCCACACACGTCCTGATATCTGCTTTGCAGTAAGTGTGGTGAGCCGCTACATGCATGACCCACGGAAGGGTCATATGGATGCAGTGTACCAGATTCTGAGGTACTTGAAAGGTGCTCCCGGGAAGGGACTAATATTCAGGAAGAACAATCACGTGAGCATCGAGGGCTACTGTGATTCTGACTGGGCTAGTTGTGCTGATGACAGGAGGTCTACCTCGGGATATTGCATATTTGTAGGAGGTAACTTGGTCTCCTGGAGGAGTAAGAAGCAGTCTGTGGTGGCCAGATCGACAGCTGAAGCAGAGTACAGAGCTATGGCCTTGGGAGTTGCAGAGCTGCTATGGTTGAAGAATATGCCGGTGGAGCTGAAGCTGGATCAAGGAGCCAAGATGAAGCTGTGGTGTGACAATCAGTCAGCTATTAGTATCGCCAACAATCCAGTACAGCATGACAGGACCAAACACATCGAGATTGATAGATTCTTCATCAAAGAGAAGTTGGATAGTGGATTACTGGAGCTTGGCCATGTTCCAACCAGGGATCAAGTAGCAGATGGACTAACCAAGGGACTCGCCTCAGTGAGCATGATTAGAGGATGTGACAAGATGGGCTTAGTGAATATCTTTCACCCATCTTGAGGGGGAGTGTTGATATGGTATGTTGGGTGTCATATTTAAGTATAGTATAAGCACATGGGAATATCCTGAGGACATATTTGGGATGCCAGAATATGTCACAGGATATTCCATTATGAGATTATTGTCATAATGATTGAGATCATTGTATTAATGACGGTAAGGCTATATAATGCCAATGAGACAATCAATAAAATGAATCAACTAATTTCAACAAGAATCCTACAACAAGAAGGAAAAAAGACACATGGGAGTCTCTTTAGAAGCCGTACAAAGACGATAAAAATATGTCAAAAATCTATCTAATCAACAATTAATGGCAATAAAATTTGTAGACGAAAAGACGGTGCTTCCTCAAGTGTAGGAAATCATGAGCTGCAAGAGAAGCTGGAGAAAGAGGAGATGCTCTTGTCAACAAGATTAAGATGGGGGGTAATACTTTCTAAACTTCCTACAAGATGGGATTAACTCACTACTGATATGTACCAAAAGAAGGCTAAAGTGAAACCGGAAGATCTAATGTATTTCATTCACATCAAGGATGAAGCTAGGAACAAGATTAACGTAGACTCGTTGGCCAAATAGTTTGCTAGGCAAACATGATCCAAATATGAGATCAGAAGGACAAAAAGATCTCCATTCAACAAAAGGAAGGATTTCAAGAACCTAAAGGTGAAGCTAAAGTTTTTAAAATCAAAGTCTAAGGAAGAAATGGTTTGATATAATTGCAACAAGAAGGATCACCACAAAGATAATGCAGGTCCAAGCCAAAACAAAGATAATTTAGGTCTAAGCCAAAACTGAAGGAACACAAGGGAGATTAACCTAATTGTTATGATTTCATAGGTAGACATTTCTATATTTGACACTAACGGGTGGGTAGACACTGGAGCCTTTTTTGAAGAACCTATTTGCATCGCTAAAGAATCTAACTATCGCAAATGACTAAAGATGAAGTGAAGGGAGTTGGAACAGTGGTACTAAAGCTGATTTCAAAAAGTCACTTACTCTGCAAAATGTGAAACATGTGTCTATTGTTGCTAAGAACATGATATCTGGAAGCCTCCTATGCGATGTTAGTCTAAGATCAATGCTGGTTAAATAGTGATGTCTTACAAGGATGCTTACTTCGGTAAGAATTTTTGTACTGAAATAATTTTTAAGCTTCGGCTGCTTGTTCCATCTGAATATATAGATTAATAAAATAACTACTTCTAGTTACTCTCTCGAGTTATGACACCATAAACTAGGACATATTCACTATGAAAGAGTAAAAAAAAATGTTTAGCTTAGGACTTATCTTCAAATATGAGGGTAACGAGAGAGAAATGTGAAGTATGCGCAAAAAAAATTGTTAGAAAACCTTTTAAGAGGGTAAACCAAAGCACAACCTTGTGTAGTTTGTACATTCTGACATGTGTGACTTCAAACACTTTACCACGAAGGCTGGAATAAAGTATTTCTCACTTTATCAGGATGTTGATCATGCTTGCTTCAATTCATAAGATGGTAATTCGCTAGATGAATGTGAAGACAACATTCCTGAAAGATCTGATTGAAGGGATATATATGAAAGAACCATAAAGTTTTGTCGTCAAAGGACTTAAAGACAAGATGTACAAACTGATAAAATCTTTCTATAGTCGGAAGCAGACTCCTAAGATTGGCACGAGAAGTTCGATAAAGTCATCATATTTAACGGATATATAGTCAACTATATTGACAAGTGTGTCCACACTAAGGTCAATGATGGGTGAGGTGTGATCGTCTGTCTCTATGTAGACTACATGCTAATCCTCGAATGGCTTTAAATACTATCTCACAGACCAAGAAGTTTCTCTCGTCCAAATTTAGCATAAAAGTCTTAGGAGATTCGGATGTCATCCTTGGGATAAAAAATCATCCAGAGGAAAGCATGGCTTGCTTTGTCATAAACCCATTACATCGAGAAGATACTCATCCATAATGGATATTAAGATCTTCTTGGGATCGATAGTCCATGTAGATGTGATAAGAAGATGAAACTGAAAGACCATAATACAAATGGACTATTCAAGTGTCATTAAAAGTCTTATGTATGCAGCGAGCTCCATTAGACCTAATATAGTAATCGCAGTAGGGATACTGAGTTGTTTCACTATCAATTCGGGTATGGAACATTGGAAATGTGTGAAGAGAGTCATAAGATATTTGAAGAAGACTCAAAAGTATGCACTGCATTACAAAAGATATCCGACTATGGTGCAAGACTTCAGTGACACAAGTTGGTATTCGAAGAGAGAGAGAGAGAAAGAGAGAGAGAGAGAGAGAGCGGAAGTTCCACTGAAGGTTTTATCTTCTCTATGAACTTAGTCGCTATATCGTGGAAGTCAAAGAAGCAGATGTTGGTCTCTTACCCATTGATGGAGTCTGAGTCTTATGTACTAGTAGCAACATCAGATGGGGTAGAATGCCTTTGGAAACTCATGTATGATCTCCCTCCAGTTGTGCGCGAATTCTATTCATTCTCATCTACTGCGACAACTAGGCAACTATAGCAGTGACATCAAACACTCTTCAATGGAAAAAGGAGTGCGAGTCTAAGACACACATCACTGAATAAACGCATCTCATATGGTGTAATTACAGTGATTGATGAGAATCTATCGGATCCCTTCACTATTGACCTTAAGCACCAACTTGTTGAAGACACAAAAGAAAATGGGCTTGGAGGAGGTTTGATATATTGTCTATGTTATTCTACCATAATATATATTTTTTGTTAGTTAAAAAGGAACTTTACTAGGTATTTCATTTTAGACTCAAGGAAGACTCAGAGAGTAGGATACATTTATATTTTGAGGTTAATCCATATGGACTAGTTGGATGAATCTGTAGAATATTTTAGAGTAATTGTTATATTTTTATTGATAATCTCTTGGCTATTTATAGCCTTACAACCCTTCATCTTACATTAATACCCCATTAAAATCCCCTGTAGAATATTCTAATATCCCAACAAATATACCAAGCATATTCTAATATACTAACAAATATACCAAGAATATTCTAATATACCAACACTCCTCAAGATGGGCGAAAGATATTCACTAAGCCCATCTTGTCACATCCTCTAATCATATCTGCAGACTCTAATATACCAACTTGTTGAAGACTCAAATAGATTAACTTGCCCCCACCAGTCTCTGGTATCTGTCTCGGTCAACTGGTTCTCCAGCCTCAGCACACAACTTGAACCCCTGGTTGATCGGCGTCGCTGCAGGTCTGCATCCCAACATCCATGTCTCTGTGAAAAAGTCCAGCGTATACTTCCTCTGAGAAAGAACAAACACCTCTACTTCTCGAGCAATCTCAATCCCAAAGAAGTACCGAAGAAGGCCAAGGTCCTTCACCTCGAACTCCTTGCCAAGCTTCCCCTTGAGTCGAGCAATCTCCTGCTCATCATCTCCTGTGATAATCATATCGTCCACATACACCGCAAACATGGTGGTGTGACCTCCACTCCGACGGAAGAACACAGTATGATCAACATTGATCTGCTGATATCCCATCCTTATCATCGTCCTTCTGAATCTGTCAAATCACGCTCGAGGAGACTGCTTCAGTCCATAGAGAGACTTCTTCAACCTGCAGACCTTGCCCACTGTCTTATTGGTACAGAATTCTGGTGGTATCTCCATCTACACTTCCTCCACTAGATTCCCATGAAGAAACGCATTCTTCACATCCAGTTGGTGTAGCTTCCATCCACCATTTGCTGCCAAAAAAATCAGGGTCCTGACGGTGCTCATCTTCGCCACTGGTGCAAATGTCTCATCATAGTCAATACCGTACGTCTGACTGTATCCTTTTGCCACCAGTCAAACCTTGTAGCACTCTACTTTTTCATCTGGATTCCGCTTCACAGTAAAGACCCACTTGCAGCCGACTGCCCTCTTCCCCTCAGGCAGTTTTACTAGTTCCCAAGTGTGGATCTTTTCAAGAGCGTCTAACTCCTCGTGCATCGCCGCTTTCCACTTTGGATCGTTCTTGACAACCTACCAATTGTTAGGTACAGTAATACTATCCAAAGATGCAATGAATGCTCCATGAGAAGAAGATATGTTATTATATGAAACAAACTGAGCAAGGTCCCAACCATATATATCAGAAGGATTTCTCGCATTGCTGTGAGTGGTCCTCCGTACTGATAATGGTGTGGGAGTAGGAAGAATGATATCACCTGAAGGAGAATCTGGTGGTGGTGGTGTAGGTGTCTCAGGAGTTGAGACGGACGCAGGCAAGAGACTTGGCACTGGTACTATAGGTACTGGTCCTGCAGTTTGCTTCCCTTTCCTGCTGTATGTAAGTAACTCCCCCTGAGCCGTGGGCCTAACACCTCTCATCGCCTTCCCCTGTTCCTCTTCACTCTCCTGCTCCTCTTCAAATATTCCTCCATGCCATACTCCTAAATCGGTCACCACACTCTCACCAATCTCCCTCTCTCGCCTCATACTCTCAGTATCAGGTGAGTTGCTCATGGATGAGGTTTCCTCCTGACGGTAGTATAGTTCAAACTCCCTGAAGTGAACATCTATGCTCACAAACTTCTTCTCTACTGGGATCCAGCACACGTACTCCTTCTGAGTCGCCGAATAGTCCACGAATACACACTTGACTGCTCTCGGGTCAAGTTTTCCAACAGACGATCTGTTGTCCTTCATAAAACATACGCAGCCAAACACCTTTAGTGGGAGTATCCCACTATTATTTTCTTGCAATATCTCACATAGAGACTTCCATCCCAGTACCTTCGAGGACATCTTGTTGATCAATCGAGCTGCTGTCAACACTGCATGCCCCCACAGACTCTGTAGGACATTCATGACGATCATCATGTTCCTTGCCACCTCCAGAAGATGTCTGTTCTTCTTTTCTGTCACTCCATTCTGTGCTGGTGTGTATGCACAGGTGGTCTGATGCTGTATCCCTTGGGCTGACAGGTATTCCTCAAGTATTTTATTGGTATACTCTGTTCTATTGTCAGACCTTAGTACCTTCACTACTGTTGTGCACTGAGTCTGGACATGTTTATGAAAGTCTCAGAAACAGGCAAAGACCTCACTCTTATTTCTTCATCAAATACAGCCAGGTGACACGAGAGACAATCAATAAAAGAGACGAAATACTCGTAACCATTCATAGTAGTTGTGGCGCACGGCCCCTAGATGGACATGCATATAGGACTTTGATGGACGTGCGAAGCGCCATTCAAAGCAGGTAGCAAGCCTCAATGAATGTCTCGCTTATCCTGTGCTACCAAAGTGCTTACTATTTCCTTCGGGCCGAACGGTTCCCAGTGCCTTAGGTTCTGTTCGAATTTTTTTACCAAATCTTGTACACAAGTTTTCCATGGCCATACAATGCATCTACACTCGATGATAAGCATAAATTGTAGTATAAGGTATTAAAGTAATTAGAGTAACATGTACAATTATTTATTCTTGTTCAGCATACTTATCCAGTGTCTCGATTGGTTGTCCATAGACTCCAATTTACCGCTATCTCGTAGCCGCAAACCACGATATGATAATTGTATTTCTTCCTGTGTTATGCAAATGTAACTTCTATGACATTCCCTCTTATCAATGCAACTAATTGATTTGTAGTAGTGGTATTAACTTGTGGCATCAGTAGCTTTATCGATCATTGCACTTAGTAAAGTTACAAGAGAACTTGATAATTATTATTGGCATGCAGGAGTAAGGAAGAGGGGACAGATCCGCTCACCGACTAGAGAATGACGAGAGAAGGAGAACGCTTGAATAATCAGGCTCTGATTCTGCGTCTACCTATATTGGCACCGACATCGGATCAGAATTCCATCTTTATCTTCCTTTCTCTCAGAGTTCTCAAGAATGAATGCAAGAAATCGATGAAAATGGACAATAAACTCAAACATCGAAAACCATTACGAATACACATTCATCAAACAAAGCAGCGAAAATCCAATAACAAAAAAAATCCAACGAAAACTCTTGGACTCATTCCAACAGAAGCGGGTCTATTAGTTGGAAAGGTTCATTACATTCGTCCGTGATCAATTATGCCAAAAGGTTTACAGTACTAAGTTTCGACTTGAGTCAATCGAGCCACAAGCATCACGTAGTGAACTGCTAGGAGCGGGACAATACATAATATACCACTAAGAAAAAGTTTCTGTCCTTGAAACTTAAAACAAAGGTTCTACCTCTGGTTATCGAATAAGGAAGGGTACTGCTTCCTCATCTCCTCTTCGAGTTCCCAAGTCGATTCTCCGACTACATGATTCTGCCACAACACACGAACCAATGACACTGATTGATTCCGCAAGTTTTCTCCTTCTTGTCCAGAATATGAACAGGTTCTTCCGTATACGATAGGTCGGCACTCAGCTCGAGCTGATCGAAGTTCACTACGTGACTTGGGTCATGCACACATCTTCTTAGTTGAGAAACATGGAAGACATAGTACACTTCAGCTAAAGCCGGAGGTAATGCAAGTCGATAGGCCACTGGCGCCACTCTCTTCAGGATCTCGAAGGGTCCAACAAATTTTGGGCTCAAATTTTCCTTTAACGCCGAACCGCATCACGCCTCGCATGGGTGTTACCTTAAGGAACACATGATCTCCCTCCATGAATTCCAAGGGTAGTCGATGTACATCTACATAGCCCTTCTAATGGCTTTCAGCAACTCGAAGCCTCTCTCGAACTATGCAAATTTTCTCGACTGCATGTTCCACAAGTTCTGGTCCGAGCACTTGTCGTTCGCCGACTTCCTCATAACATATTGGTGATCAACATTTGCGTCCATAAAGTGCCTCATATTGGGCCATCTGAATACTCGCTTGATAAGTATTATTATAAACGAACTCCGCCAGCGATATATATGTATCCCAATTTGTCTTCAAATTCAGCACGCACAGTCGCTACATGTCTTCAAGGATCTGGTTCACTCTCTTGGTCTGTCTATCAGTCTACGGATGGTATGCCGAGTTGAAATGCAACTTGGTGTCCATTGTTGACTGAAGGCTATTCCAGAAATGAGACATGAATCGTCCGTCCCTATCTGAAACAATTGAAACTGTCACTCCATGCAAACAAACAATCTGATACATGTAGATCTGAGCCAACCGGTCGATGTCCCATGTAATTTTGGTTACAATAAAATGAGCCGACTTGGTCTGTCTATCCACAATAACCCAAATCGGATCATTCCTCGTCGTGTCTTCGGTAAGCCCATTATAAAATCTATGGAAATATCCTTCCACTTCCATTGCGAAATGGCAAAGTCCTGTAACACTCCACTGGGCCTCTGGTGTTCTACTTTAACACGTTGACAAGCCAAACACTGTGACACAAACAATGCCATATCTCTCTTCATGCCATGCCACCAAAATGTCGTGCGCAAATCCATGTACATTTTGGTGCTTTCCGGATACAATGTGTACTTAGCATAATGAGCCTCAGTCAGTATTTTCTTCCTGAGTTCATCATCCTTAGGTACGCACAATCTTCTTTTAATCCGCAATGTTCCGTCCTCGTGTTCCGTGAAATCGGTAGCATTCCCTACTAAAATCAACTCACATATCTTCCGCAAGAATAAGTCATCATTTTGCGCGGACTTAATCTTTTCTCGCAAGCTTGGCTCTAGCTGCAGTTGAGCCAGCTGCGCTTCTTGAGTATGAACTCTGTATTCTATACCCATCTCTTCTGATTCACGAAGTAGCCTACTCAATACAGATAATGATCCGACGAATTTCTGACTCAAAGCATTAGCCACATCATTCCCTTTTTCTGGTGTATAAGCGATCGACAAGTCGTAATCCTTTATCAGTTCCAACTAACGCCTTTGCCTCAAGTTCAATTGCTTTTGAGTGAAGATGTACTTAAGGCTCTTGTGATCCGTGATGATCTCGCAGGATACTCCATAGAGATAGTGTCGTCCAAATTTCGACGTGAACACAATTGCCACAAGTTCTAAGTCATGCATCGGATAATTTGTTTCGTGTTGCTTAAGTTATCTCGAGGCAAAAGCTATTACTTTTCCACGTTGCATAAGAACATATCCCAATCCGAGCCTTAATGCATCACTGTATATCTGGAATCCCTCGGGTCCATCTGGAAGAGTAAGAATTGGAACTGAGACGAGCCGCTGCTTCAGTTCTTGGAAACTAATCTCACTGTCATCTGTCCATTTGAACATTACTCCTTTCTGGGTGAGGCGAGTCAGAGGCGACACAATTTTCGCAAAGTTCTTTACAAATCTCCGATAGTATCCAGCCAAACCAAGAAAACTTCGGATCTCACTAGTCGATGTGGAATATTTTCAGTCAACTACCGCCTCAATCTTTTTCAGGTTAACTGATACACCATCTGTTGAAATAACATGTCCAAGGAAAGACATGTTACTCATCCAAAACTCGCACTTGCTTAACTTCGCATATAACTGATGCTCGCGAAGTATTTGCAGTACGGTCCACAAATGTTCGGTATGGGTTTCCTTATCTCTCGAGCAGATCAGGATGTCGTCGACGAACACGACTACGAATTTGTCCAAGAAGGGACGAATTTGTCCAAGAAGGGTCGAAACACTATGTTCATCATGTCCATGAAGGCCGCTGGAGCATTGGTCAAACCAAAAGGCATTAACAAAAACTCATAGACGTATCTCATACGAAATGCTGACTTTGGGTTATCTTAGGGCTTAATCTTCAGCTGTTGGAAATACTGTCGCACCTTGAAGCGGTCGAACAGTTCATCAATTCTTAGCAAGGGATACTTGTTTCGTACTGTTACTTTGTTCAGTTCTAGGTAGTTGATACATAGTCGCATCGTCCCATCCCTTTTCTTTAACAAAAGTACATGAGCTATCCAAGGTGAAATACTTGGACGAATATAGCCGCAATCTAATAACTCTTGTAACTGTACTTTTAGTTCCTTTAGTTCTGTCAGTGCCATCATGTACGGTACTTTTGATATAGAACGAGTATCCGGAAAGATGTTAATTGTGAACTCGATTTCTCAATTCGGAGGTATTCCAGGTATCTCTTCTGGAAACACGTCGGGGAATTCTGACACGACTCGGTTTAATTTGAGTCTGCGCTCTTCATTCGAGTGTCCCAAACAAGGTACCCTTCACACCCCGAATATAGCATACGTCTTGTCGTCACTGTCGATACCACCATCACCGCCTTAGATGTCGGACCACACAAATAAGAGAACTCTGTCTCGCCAAGGATGAGAAACACTACTCTCTTATCTGCACAATCGATTGTCGCATTGAAAGCTCCGAGCCAATCCATGCCAGGATGATATCGTAATCTTTGATATCCAGTACTATTGCATACAATAATACATTCCTTCCCCCAATGCAAATATAATCGTCCCTACAAATCAAACTAGCTGACAACTCTACTCCAGACAGAGTGCTAAGACAAAGATTCATGTCTAGCAGAGTCTTACAAAATTTATGTTCATCACCAAATTCAGATGATATGAAAATATGGGTAGTCCCCGAATAAAAAAGTACTCAAGAGGTATTTTTCTGTAAAGCAGCATACCTGTTATGACAGTGTCAGAGGCAAGCACTTCCTCTTGAGTTAGTGCGTACACTCTACCCTGTATCCCCGGTCGAGGATTTTGGGTGTTCATAGGTGCTACCTGAGGAGCTCGTGGCGTTTACCCACGATTCTGATTGCAATGCTGATCCCGTGGAGGATTCTGATTTCTCTCCCCACTGTTGCACCACGCAGCTTTGTGATCCAGGCCGCCACACTTAAAACATCCAGACGACACTCCTCTTAACGGTCTCCGACCTGCTTGCACTTATTGCAATACGGTCTCTAATAGGGTCCTCAGTTGTCATTAGTATTCTGACGCTTTGAAGCATCATATCCGATTGCAGCCATGGGTCGTTTATAGTTGTTATTACGACCGCTCTGTGTCATCCCTCGAGGATGAAATTTATCCATCTCGAGAGCCGTTTCATAAGCCTCTCTGTAGGTTGTACACTTCCGAATGAGCACATCACGCTGCAAGCCCTCATTCAGGCCCTGAATAAACCATAGTCATTTTGCTTTATCGTTCGATACCATGCATCCAACGAATTTGGCCTTCTTCAAGAACTCTGCCTCATAGTCGTCGACATACATATTGTCTTATTCGAACACTACGAACTCTTTCTCTTTCTTCTGAAGGACAGATGGTAGGATGAATTGGGTGATAAAAGCTTGTTTGAATCTCCCAAGAGATTTTGGCTTCTTGGTTAGCACCACAAATTACCTGTCTCTTGGATTCCCACCAGTCTTCTGTCTTGAGACAAAGTTGAATAGTCGCACAGTCTACTCTCTTACTGCCCTAAATATCCAGCATACGGAAGCATCCCTCCAGGGTCTTCAGGAAACCCATTCTTCTCAGGTTCCGCCCTGTCGTTAAATTCTGGCGGATTGTAGCTCTTGAACTTAGAAAACTTAAAAATCAATTTTTTCTTTATGGGCTGTTCAGTTTCCTCTATTTTTGTCACCACTATCTCTTGAGCTGCTGCCACTGCGGTCACATTGTGGTTGTTTGTCACAGTAGTGACCAATTGGATCAAGTTATTCACTTGCTGCTCTTGCACATCAACCTGCACTTGAAACTGTGTCATCAGTTGCGTTTGCAGTTCACGATCCTGAGCCTCAATCATCTTGTGATGAGCATCGCTATGCTTCTTCTGCGCTACCAATATTTTCATCATCTTTTCCATTGGGTCTGATGACGATGTCGCCTTAGAGCTATCACTAATCATCTGCAAAATAAATAACTTCCATTAGTACTCACAAAATATTTATTGGCTTATTATATGGAACATTATTTCATGCAGCGCTATCGAAAAGCAATTCATCTGAGAATCGTTTTGAAAACTTCCAATTGAAAATCAATTTCAAAATCTGAGGAAATTTAACCGTACTATGATACCAACTTGTCACATCCCGATTCTACAGAACCGATAGTCCTCGCCGGACGTGATGTCGTACAAGTTTGGGGTTGCACTTGTACTAGCCAAGAACGTACACGTGTCAATTTTTTTGAAAACAATTCAGCAACACAGCAGCAAAATATCTAATACACAGTATAGGAAGAAAATAGCTCCTTTATTGATTTTATTGTAACAAAGTACAACTTTTTCAGTATTGAAATGAAATGCCGATTCGGCTTATATAGCTTTGGAAAAAGTAAAACACTGATAGGCTGTCATGAAATAATGTTCCATTCCATACATTATGTCCCTTTATTACAACTTGAACTAGAAAACAACAACTTGAAATCTTGAATACTTTGAAAATAGGAAGAAGCTTAAAACTGCAGCAAACGAAAAACTTTATCTCCCTTGAGCGTCCGCGGAGTCTCGAATATCTGGGTTGCCCACAGAGACGTGAGTCAGTACTTAACATGTACTGGTGAGCAGAACTAGCTCACTCACCTAAACCAACACTTCTGAATTATTATGACAAGCATTTTAATAGGCAACAATAAAGCAATGAAACTTGTAATTCATTGAACATATGTAATCTTATCCACGGTCAATGGCCGTTCCTGTATAAGTTACAGGTTATTACTTACCGACCCTATATAAGACATCGTTAGCATAAAATCTTTCATTCGGTTATTTGTGGTGTAGCACCACGATGGACATGTCATATAGGATTTCGATGGACATGCGAAACGTCATTCAAAGCAGGTAGCAAGCCTCAATGAATGTCTCGCTTATACCCTGCGCTACCAAAATGCTTACTATTTTTTCCAGGGCGAACGGTCCCCAGTGCCCTAGGTTCCGTTCGAGAAAATTTACCAAACCTTGTGCACAAGTTGTCCATGACAATACAATGCATCTACGACTCATGATAAGCATAAATTGTAGTGAAAGGTTTTAAAGTAATTAGAGCAACATGTACAATTATTTATTCTTGTTCAGCATACTTATCCAGTGTCTCGATTGGTAGTCCGTAGACTCCAATTTACCGCTATCTCGTGGCACCAAACCACGATATGATAATTGTATTTCTTCCTGTGTTATGCATATGTAACTTCTATGACATTCCCTCTTATCAGTGCAACTCATTGATTTGCAGTAGTGGTATTAACTTGTGGCATCAGTTGCTTTATCGATCATTTCACTTAGCAAGGTTATAAGAGAACTTGATATTTATTATTGGCATGAAGGAGTAGGGAAGAAGGGACAAATCCGCTCACCGACTAGAGAATGCCGAGAGAAGAAGAATGCTTGAATAATCAGGCTTCGGTTACGCGTCTACCTGCATTGGCACAAACATCGGATCAGAATTCCATCTTTATCTTCCTTTCTCTCAGATTTTTCAAGAATGAATGCAAGAAATCGATAAAAACGGGCAAGAAACTCAAACATCGAAAACCATCATGAAAATGCATTCATCAAACCAAGCAGCGAAAATCCAAAAAAAAAATCCAACGAAAACTCTTGGACTCATTCCAACAGAAGCGGGTCCATTAGTTGGAAAGGTTCATTACATTCATTTGTGATCAATTATGTCGAAGGTTTTCTACTACTAAGTTCCGACTGAGTCAATCGAACCACAAGCATCACGTAGTGAACTGCTAGGAGCGGGGCACTACAATGTGTACGTATTTCAATATTTAGTTTCTCATTTATTGAACTAGGTAACCCTACCTAAGAGGGGCCCCGCCCAACTTCCGAGGGTCGAGAGGTCAGTCAAACCCTGATCCGGCTGCTCCGGTTGAGCCAATCGTATAATAGTATGTTAGCCAAGTGGTAAGTATAGTTGGGGTTTTTGTAGATGGATAAGGATCGACTTCCGCATTCAACACTTGTTTTTATCACCATTTCCTTAAATATTCCCTTCAAGCCTAGGCCATGAAAGAGCATAGCTCAAGCTAGGACTTGGACTCGGACTCCAACTCGGACAAAGGACGCAAAGTGGTACTTTGATAAAGCAATTTTCATTTCGCACGTAAACATCGGACGCAGAGATGGTGCCTCGTTAGACGCCTCGCTGTTGCTTCGTGACTGTGGCAGGTGACTCAGACAGTTGGACGTTACACGCAGCTGAATCGCAAGGGACTTACTGTTTCATTCGCTAGCTCTGTTCATATATGGGGGCTACTGTAGTTATATATTTTTACTTATGCATTTCAAGTTACTGTCAACTAAATTTTCATCAAACGTCTTAGTCTATTTGCTGAATGGAGTCAACTTACTCTGAAATTTACAAGCATTTTTTTGTTGATTTTTCTAAAATTTAGAGAGCATTTTTGCTTTCTCAAAGATGTCCAAGACTTCTCTCTGAAGAGTTCTGTTTTTTATTTTTCCTGCCGTGTTAAGTGACACGAATAGTAGTTGTTGAGGATCATCTCTTTTATGATTATTAGTTTACTACCCTTATTATTATTATCATGTTGTTGATTTGCATAGTATTAAAATATCTGTCTTGTTATGCTTTAGTCGAAGCTCTGCTTTAGTCGAAGCTCCGTTTGCAGGAAAAAGTAATACTTGAGGATAGGACATCTCTACCATTATTCAAATGCCTTGTCGATCAAGTAATTTATTTTATCATCATCATCATCCAAGCCTTCTCCCATCAAAATGTGGTTGGCTTGGAGTATAACAATCTCTATAAAGATTTGGCGAAGTTTGTATGACAGGCTGTCAACCTGACATCTACCCTCTATGTCGGTGACAAATTCCTAGCCAAGGTAACTATGAGCATGAGATGGACATATGCTATAGAACCTAGGTGGCCAATTGACAGGTAGGTAGACCTACATTTTGGATGTGCAGTTCATACAACCTAGGAGTGATCTCCAAGTTTCTCCTAGAGTATAAAAAGTCTAGATGAAGAGGTAAGATGAAGAGGTATGCTTTTGGGAATTGCATCTCTATGACAAATTAAGGCAAAGTGTGGAGGAAAGACAATCCCTTTTTCCATGTGCCACTGGTGGTAATGCCTCTTGCAGCATTGTGAGGTATGAGATTTTGAATTCCGTTAGTAGCATCCTGGTTGGCCTTGGCTGTCCTTTACCTCTGAAAATAATTACTTTTTCGGATCTTTAATAATTAATATTTGTCAACAAGCTTATTGCCCACAGTTTGGGTATTCTATTCATCAGTTTGCTGAATGTTGTTAACCACATATTTTTCTTTTTGGCTGGAGATATTCATCTTCTGGCAGCTCTATAAAGGAGAAAAATCTATCCTTCATGAATATTCATCCATCCAATTTTGTAACATAGTCAATACTAGATGAGATAGCAATAACACAGAGGTAGTTGTCACATTTTAACAGAACAAAGAAGAATCTGCTAGCACACAATCGGTGAATATTAAGGAGTCACTTAAGAGACTTGTTGGAGTTCTCAGAACCCAAGAGGGCATCCAGATATAATGACTGAACAAACCAGTTATAGTACCTCATAATATTTTCTAGTGTTTCATGCATATATCTCAAGTTAGTTATCACATTTTAACAGAGTAAAGAAGAACCTTCTAGCGCACAATCATTGGATATTAAGGAGTCACTTAAGAAACTTGGTGGAGTTCTCAGCACCCCAGAGGGCATCCAGGTAGAATGACTGAACAAACTTGTTTTAGTACATCATAATATTTTCTAGTGTTTCAGGCATATATCTCAAGTTAGTCATCACATTTTAACAGAGTAAAGAACCAGCTAGCACGCAATCATCAGATATTAAGGACTCGCTTAAGAAACTTGCTGGAGTCCTCGGCACCCCAGAGGGCATCCAGGTAGAATGACTGAACAACTTGTTTTAGTACTTCATAATATTTGCTAGTGTTTCATGCATATATCTCAAGATAGTTATCACATTCTAACAGAGTAAAGAAGAATCTGCTAGCACACAGTCATTGGATAATAAGGACCCACTTGAAAAAATTGGATTTCTCAGCGGCCAAGAGGGCATCCAGGTAAAATGAATAACAATCTTGTTTACGTACTAACATTTGCTAGTGATTCGTGCATATTTCTTACTTAATATAGATAGTGAGATTTATTACTTTATCATTGATAAGAGTGTTAAATTGAGATTGCCATAGGAGAAGGATGATGACATTGAAGTTGCAAGTGGTTCTCCTTTACCGGGAATGGAGGTGAACGTCTGATAGTAATTATAGTTACTTCATGCTCATAAATTTTGCTTCAAGTATTCTGTATGCCCTATTTCTGGACTGAACCAGATCATCCAATCTAATTATCTTCTCTACATGTTGGCCAATGAATTCAGCAAGTCGGTGAACCTATAATGATCCCTAAGGCTACAGTTGACATTCTGAAAGATCAAGTTTTTGGATTTGACACATTTTACGTGACGACCCAGGAGCCATATGAGGTACCATGCTAATTGACTACTAATGTTCAAGGAAATATAAATTGCAGGTTTATAAACTAAAGACTTGAAGAAATTAGTGCACGTATATACATCAAATTTTGGTTATCAATATGTGTTGATTGAAATAGGATTTTGATTATCTATGCTGCAAGAGTTGATCAAACTGTTTGCCTCTGGTTTAGTATGCCTATTCCAACCATTTTGCTTGTGATGCATAATTTGCCAATGCAAGAACCATTGACAATTATTTCAGTTTCACGTTGAAATATGTAGAATATTTGGAGTTATTTCATTATTATAATCTCTTGGCTATATATATATATATATATATATATATATATATATATATATATATATATATATATAGCCTTACAACCCTCTATCTTACATAAAACCCTCTAATACATTCTAATATACCAACACTCCTCCTCAAGATGGGCGAAAGATATTCACTAAGCCCATCTTGTCACATCCTCTAATCATATCTACAGAGCTAAGTCCTTTGGTCAGACTGTCTGCTACCTGATCCTTGGTTGGAACGTGGCCTAGCTCCAGTAGTCCACTCTCCAACTTCTCGTTGATGAAGAACCTATCGATCTCGATGTGTTTTGTCATGTCATGCTGCACTAGATTGTTGGCGATACTGATGGCTTACTGGTTGTCACCTCACAGCTTCATCTTGGCTCCTTGATCTAGCTTTAGCTCCACCAGCATACTCTTCAACCATAGCAGCTCTACAACTTCCAAGGTCATAGCTCTGTACTCTGCTTCAGCTGTCGATCTGACCACCACTGACTGCTTCTTACTCCTTCAAGAGACCAAGTTACCTCCTACAAATATGCAATAGCCCGAGGTAGACCTCCCGTCATCAGCACAACTAGCCAGTCTGAGTCACAGTAGCCCTCGATGCTCACGTGATCATTCTTCATGAATATCAGCCCCTTTTCGGGGCCACCATTCAAGTATCTCAGAATCTAGTACACTGCGTCCATATGACCCTTCCTTGGGTCATGCATGTAGCGGCTCACCACACTCACTGCAAAGCAGATATCAGGATATGTGTGGCTCAAATAGATCAACTTATCCACCAGTCTCTGGTATCCGTTCCGTTCAACTGGTTCTCCAGCTTCAGCCTCCAGCTTGAACCTCTGATTGATCGGCGTCGCTGCAGGTTTGCATCCCAACATCCCTGTCTCTGTGAGAAGGTCCATCGCATACTTTCTCTAAGAAAGAACAATCCCCTCTGCTTATCGAGCAATCTCAATCCCAAGGAAGTACCGAAGAAGGCCAAGGTCCTTCACCTCGAACTCCTTGCCAAGCTTTTCCTTGAGTCGGGCAATCTCCTGCTCATCATCTCCGGTGATCATATCATCCACATACACCGCAAGCATGATGATATGGCCTCCATTCCGACGGAAAAATACAGTGTGATCAGCATTGATCTGCCGATATCCCATCCCTATCATCGCCCTCCTGAATCTGTCAAAGCATGCTCGAGGAGACAGCTTCAGTCCATAGAGGGACTTCTTCAACCTGCAGACCTTGTCCACTGTCTTATCAGTGCAGAATCCTGGTGGTATCTCCATGTATACCTCCTCTACTAGATCCCTATGAAGAAACACATTCTTCATATCCAGTTGGTGTAGCTTCCATCCACCATTCGCTGTCAAAGAAATAAGGGTCCTGACAGTGCTCATCTTCGCCACTGGTGCAAAAGTCTCGTCGTAGTCAATGCCGTACGCCTGAACTGTATCATTTTGCCACCAGTCGAGCCTTGTAGTGCTCAACCTGTCCATCTGGATTTTGCTTCACAGTAAAGACCCACTTGCATCCGACTGCCCTCTTCCCCTCTGGCAGTTTTACCAGTTCCCAAGTGTTCTTCTTCTCAAGAGCCCCTAACTCCTCGTGCATCGTTGCTTTCCACTTTGGATCGTTCTTGGCAACCTATCAATTGTTAGATACAGTAATACTATCCAAAGACGCAATGAATGCTCCATGAATGCTCCATGAGAAGAAGAGATGTTATCATATGAAACAAACTGAGCAAGGTCCCAACCATATCTAGCAGGAGGATTTTCCGTATTGTTGCGAGTGGTCCTCCGTGCTGATAATGGTGTAGGAGGGGTAGGAAGAATGATATCACCTGGAGGAAAATCTGGTGGTGGTGATGTAGGTGTCTCCGGAGTCGAGACGGATGCAGACAAGGGGCTTGGCACTGGCCCTATAGGTACTGGTCCTGCAGATTGCTTCCCTTTCCTGCTGTAGGTAAGTAACTCTCCCTGAGCCATGGGCCTAACATCTCTCATCTCCTTCCCCTGTTCCTCTTCACTCTCCTCCTCAACCGTTCTTCCATGCCATACTCCTAAATCGGTCATCACACTCTCACCAATCTCCCTCTCTCGCCTCATACTCTCATTGTCAGGTGAGTTGTCCATGGATGAGGTTCCCTCCAGACGGTAGTATGGCTCAAGCTCCCTGAAGTGAACATCCATGCTCACAAACCTCTTCTTCTCTACTGGGCTCCAGCACACGTACCCCTTCTGAGTCGCTGAATAGCCCACGAAGACACTTGATTGCTTTAGTGTCATGTTTTCCATCAGACAGTTTGTTGTCCTTCACAAAACATACGCAGCCAAACACCTTCAGTGGGAGTATCCTACTATTATTTTCTTGCAATATCTCACATGGAGACTTTTGCTGTCAACACTGCATGCCCCCACAGACTCTGTAGGACATTCATGACGATCATCATGCTCCTTACCACCTCTAGAAGGTGTCTGTTTTTCCTTTATGCCACTCCATTCTGTGCTGATGTGTATGCACAGGTGGTTTGATGCTGTATCCCTTGGGCTGACATATATTCCTCAAGTGCTTTATTGGTATACTCTGTCCCATTGTCAGACCTCAGTACCTTCACCACTGCTCTGTACCGAGTCTGGACATGTTTATGAAAGTCCCGAAAACAGACAAAGACATCACTCTTATTCTTTATCAAATACAGCCAGGTGACACGAGAGAAACAATCAATAAAAGAAATGAAATACTTGTAACAATTTATAGTAGTTGTGGCATACAGCCCCCAAACATCAGAATGTATAATATCAAAAACCGAAGAGCTCCTATAGCCCGCACTAACATATGAGCTCTTAGTAAGTTTGCCTAAATCACATGCATCACATACTAGTTTTTTTTATTTGTTTTCTCATAAATAGATGGATAAAATCTACTCAAAATATCAAAAGAGGAGTGTCCTAACTACCTGTGGTGGAGTATCAGTGTATCCTAGACACTCATCTTCGGTCCTCTCATTCCTGCCCTCTCTGCCACAGACACCAATGCCGAATCTAGCCCTTCCTAATTCAGGTACCACAGTTCATCATGCCAAGTGCCAGTCCCAAGTCTTCATCCCGTCTTCTTCTCCTGGAAGATCACCTTAGAAATATCAAAAGAGACAATGCATTTTAGTTGGAGGATTATAGAACTAATGGACAAAAGACTGACTAGAAAAGAAGGAGCATGCAAAATATTGGATAATTTTACTGAACCTGTACAATCGACAGTACCCTTACCGACCACTGGCTGGAAAGTACTATCGGCTGTTTGAATGCTGTCTGCCGATGCTAGGTGTGTGTAGGAAGAGAACTCACTAGCATTCCTTGTCACGTGTCGAGACGCACCCGAATCGACAATCCAGTCCGATGATCTAAGGGAAGACATAGATACAAGGGCGAGTGAGTCGTTAGTATCTTCCGATGGATGGGCATACATGACAGCGTTGCCTCTGGCGAAGACTGAGGTGGACGCCTCCTCAGTTCCACTCCTCCTGTCTTCATCGCTTGACGCTCTCTGCTTTCTCTTGAATACCTCCAGCATATCCAGCAGTGCCTGATCCTCCTCAGTATAGGCGCCATCAGTTTCCTCCTCGCCTTCTGTTACCAGCAGTTCGCCCGATAACCTCCTCGACCACCCCGTTGACCCCCACGACTACGTCGACGTCCTCCAAACTGTCCACGTCCACCACCTGGATCTCCCTCCTTGGGTGGTTTGGTGCAAGGATACCTCAGATGGCCCATCTTTCCGCAGTTGTAGCACTGCCGGGGGTCTCCCTTAGGTCCTGTGCCGCCTGAATTGGCAACCGCCAGTGCTGACTTCACTTCAAGAGGACCACATGTCCCTGCCTGCAGCTTGATGCGAGTCTCCTCCTTGATCATGGTCGAGATAGCCTCCTCAAGTGTAGGGATCTTCGGTTGGGCTAGAAGTAGTGCTGTCCTTTGAGCAAACACTGCGGCTAGCCCCTTAAGAAACTTCATAGTCCTCTCCTGCAGACATATCTGTCTCTCCTTACCCTCGGGTCCTCGTAGCTTGTCCGATTTGAGGAGTGATCGTAATTCAACCACAAACGCTCCAACTCCGTGGCATACTTCTGCACCGTCTTCGCTCCCTGTACGGTGTCGTCGATCTCCCTCTTGATCTGGAAAACCCTCAAGTTATTTTCCACACCATCGTAAGTCCTCCTCAACTTCTCCCATACGCCATTTACCATCTCAAGGCCATCCACTGTGGCGGCAATCGACTGGACTAAAGAATGAGGAGCCAAATGTATATCACCATATGAGTGGACTTTCACTCGTCGCGTCCTGCCGAGCCCTCATCCGGCTCTGTCTTCTCTCCGGACAAGAAACCCTCCAGGTTCTTCCCTGCGAGGGTTCTCCTCACCCGTCGTGACCAACTCAGGTAGGTGGCCGGTCCATCAAGCTTCAGATCGATGGAGGGAAGCTCCAACTTCGTCGGTGTTCGTGTCGCGCTCTCACCAGCCGACAGTTTCATCAGCTTCATCAATGTTGCGACCTCCACAGGGTCCAACTTCTTGATGATCTCCTTCATCGATCCTCCTCTTCTCTGATCACCTCACACCCGCCCCACGATTCACGTTCGTCCTCTTCGTCCTCTCCTAGACCCGATCATGCCTCTTTTCCATTGGATCTAGGCCTTCGATGTCAACGTCCGGAATGACCCGCCGGAGACGCCGGGAACCGCGACAGAAGGCTCCTGCGGGCTAGGGTTTGGCGGTGGCGGTGGTGTTGGTGCGGCGGGGGCGGGGGCGGCGGCGACGGTGGCGGCGACTAGGGTTTGGCGGCTAGTGTTTGTGGCGGCTAGGGTTTGTGCTCTGATACCATGTAGAATATTTGGAGTTATTTCATTATTGTAATCTCTTGGCTATATATATATATATATATATATATATATATATATATATATATAGCCTTACAACCTTCCACCGTACATAAAAACTTCTAATACATACTAATATACCAACAAAATGAGATTTTGATTTCTTGAAGTGATGGAAGCACTTCCTAGAAAGTAGTAGGGAGAAGATCGCTACCGACATTGGAGGTCTTTTTTCTCGTCAATTGGTAGAGAAAATCGAACGAAAAAGACCAATAAGCAAGGGTGTAAAAGCATAGCAAGATTGTAAAAGTATGTAAATGAAAATAATTTATTTATCTCAGGTAAACCAATCAATAAGGGTGACTATTATTTTATTCAATTTTAAAACTACTAAGAAGCAACATAGAAAATACTTAAAATTATGCTTAAATGTATACAATATTTTTTTTCTAAATTTTAATAATTTATAAGTATTTGCTTTCCGATCCAAAAGATACCGCCGATCCCAGTACTTATAAAGGGTCCGATAATGATTCTGTTACCAATACTGCGAACCTTGCTTGCATTCTTCGTTAGATTTGGGCCGTAAAATCTTCATGGTGCTTCATGTTAATTGAAACTAATTTTGTTAGAATTCGAAAAAGTACACCTAACCTCTCAATCAGAAAATTCATTAGAACTTTTTTCTTCTTATCAATAGAACTATTTGACCATTCAAACATTCAACCTTCTATTTTTCTGATTACCATTCAAACATTTATCAAATAAAATAACACTTTTATCAATATGCTATGCCCATTAAGAGTTAACTTGATCAGTTTGCCAATTATTATTGCTTTATTTTGTCAAATTGTGGTCCTTTGGTGTTACATTTTAACTATCCCCATTATTTTGAACAGCGTGGATTGTTGTTCAAGGGGAATCTTCGAGGAAAGGCAGCTATAAGTTATGAGAAAATAACGAAACGATTGCAGGTGATTTGGGTTTTTCTTCAATCATATGAATACATAAAAAGCCTGAAGATTCAGACATAGTTTTGTGTAATTTCCAGCACATTCAATTCACAGGATAGATTTGGGGATGAATTTAGGCTTTTCCTTCTCATAAATCCAGAGGACGATCAGCCAGTGGCGGTAGTGGTGCCTAGACAAACTTTACAAGAAGAGTCAACTGGTAATATGACATTTATCTCCGTTTTGTCTTGCAGAATTTTTAGATTATTTAAATGCTCTTTTGTGGCACATGCTTTCTCCTTCTCCATGTTCTTGCATACTACACTCTCTGGAGAAAATAATTAGACTATAATTTGATTCTCACTGTTGAAAGATGCTCCGTGACATTATGCTGAGGAGGAGCTACCATGATACATAGTTTTCATCCCTTCTATCATTTCTTAACATGATGATTTATTGGATGTGCAGCTGTACCAGAATGGTTTGCTGCTGGTGCATTTGGATTAGTTACTGTTTTCACTTTGCTGCTCCGTAATGTACCGGCACTGCAGTCGAACTTGCTGTATGAGGTTTCTTTCATTTGTCATTTTACTTAAAATACTAAACCATGTGATTGTCTGTTAGTCGTCGTTCCTTTCATCTCATAAAGACCTAATAAGCTCCAGAATCATGTATCCCTTTCATCTGGTTTATCATATGCTTTTGTTGAAGGGTTTACTAACCTTGTTTCTACAAATATAATCAGTATTGCTTGTGTTCATTTCCAGCTGCTTACTTTTGTATATATATTTTTGCAGATCAACATTAGATAATCTTGAATTGCTGAAAGAAGGTCTACCTGGAGCACTTGTGACTGCACTAGTTTTGGGGTTCCATGAAGTTGGTCATCTTTTAGCTGCAAGAGATGTTGGTGCCAAGCTAGGGGTGCCATATTTTGTTCCTAGTTGGCAGGTAAATTATACTATTGAGGTTTCGTCATTTGGTTGCTGTGTACAATTTTCATTATTAGCTCTATTCTCGTAAAGGATCCAATCCTTGGGATTAGTTACTAGTTCAATTTAATACAAATTTATATTTTTTGGGAACTTGTGGACTTCTTGCTCAGACTGTTGCTCTTGATCGAAGTAGGTCTTCTCCACTCTCAAACCAGAAATAAACCTTCCTTCAAACGAAAACCACAGAAACTGGGGGAAGGCTTGGCTGGCATACAGGTCGAGGATTTATGCAACTGTCAACGGCTTCTGTGATCGAGTTATTTATCGAAATAATACTCTTATCGATCTATTAACAACAAGTAGGTCTACCCCAGGAGAACCAAACACGTGGTTCAAAAATATAATAAAATGAAAAATAAAATAAGCTTTATTTGGCAAATCTTTTAGCTTTTATAGTTCCTTTGTTTCTATTATTCTGTATAGAATTTACTCTTTACAAGATAATATATGGATGGATTCTAACTTATGCCCTTGGCAGTTGAACAAACTGTAATGGCTGTTGCTTCTTTAAGCAAAGACATTTGTATATTCTGGCTTTCCATGTTGGCAAATTATCAGTAGCAATTTCCACAGGAAATCAATTAGGCTTCTACATTATGAATGTCTCCATTACCTGATTACATTTTCTTACGAGTATGTGTCACCTGCATGCCTAGTAGAATACTTGTGGATAAAAGGAGAAAGTGTTGCAGAGGTAAACAGAATAGGAGATAAGGGTAAAAAAAGTTTATATTAGGGGAGGGGATGTTACTAACGTTAGTATTAGTGTATATGCACCCCAAGTAGGATGCATGAATATATATAAAAGGAATTTTGGTGACATGGATGTATGATTCAAGGATTTGTTGGAGTTGGGTGGGGTTCCCAACCTATGTGAAAAATATCCCGGAGTATGACGAGCGTCATCCGTGTGTTAGAGAATCTCGGAAGGTGCATCGAGCACCGTATATTGGAACATATATGATAAGCAAATATATGATTGGATTTTCATATCTTTGACTTTAACCATATATATTATGATTGGATTTTTTATATATTGACTTTCCATATAATTGGACTTCCAATATATGACAAACCAATATATTATTGGATTTTCATATCTTTGACTTTGATCATAAATATATGATTGATATATATTGAAATTTTCATATATATTGGGCTTCCATATATAGATTTTAAATATTCATGCAAGTGTTTATAAAAGGTTGATGCAAGTTTATGAATATTATCAATGTTACAACTTTTGGGAGAGGGAGAAAGAGATTGACGACTATATTGAAGGAAAGACGGTGTTGGGTAATTCTTCTCGCCATCTTTTTTTTTTCGGAGCCTGTTATCGGTTTTCTACATCCAAATAGTTGTGGTGATCCGATTTGGATCGGTGAGAAGTCTGTAAGGAGTCAGTGTACTTTCTTATTCCAATATTGAAGGCTTCTCAGGATTGGACTCTGATCGTCCTGTGATTTTTTCCATCTGAATTTTATATGTAAAAATCAATTGTGTCTGCGTTTTGCTTTTGTGTGATTTTGGCGATTTGGTGTTCGTATGCTCTTCTTCGGTTCTTTCGCAGTCTCTTTAATTGGTTTAGGGGAACAATTTCCGCATTTCGTTCCCTACAAGTGGTATCAGAGCATTGGTGTTGTTCTGCTGATACCAACACGTGGTATCAGAGATTTAGGTTCAGAGTGGTGTCAAGAGTTGACAATCAAACCAAAGAGAAGAGATTGATGCGAAGTCGGTGCGCATGGTAAACCTAACTGGTATCAATTACTACTACTGGCGGAGCAAGATGAGAGATTTTCTATTCGTCAAAAAGCTGCATCTTCCGGTATTTGCTTCCGAGAAGTCCAGTGATAAATCTGAATAGGACTGAAATTTCGAGCATATACAGGTGTGTAGGTACATACGACAGTTCGTTGACGAGAACGTGTACAATCATGTTGCCAATATAGAGCACGCAAGCACACTTTGGAAGAAGCTGGAATCTTTGTACGTGAAGAAGGCTGGAGTAAACAAATTGTTCCTGATCCGAACGATGATGGGCCTGCGGTACAAAGATGGTACGTCTATCACGGATCACTTGAGTGAGTTCCAAGGCGTGCTTGACCAGTTATCCTCGATGGGAGTCAAGTTCGACGACTAAGTTCATGTGCTATGGTTGATGTGTATTTTTCCAGATTCGTGATAGACCGTATGAGTGTCCATGGTCACTTCTGCTCCAGAAGGCGTGGTCAGTCTGGCGGGGTGTTGAATGAAGAGATGTGGAGAAAATCTCTGGGCACTTTATTTTCATCTTATTCAGAGACGCTTGTTTCAGAGAGTCATGGAAGGAGTAAAAGCAGGGGTCTAAACGGTTGCAGAGACGAGCAAAGACAAATCCAAGGGTCGTTACGAGGACTCCGAGTGCTTTCATTGTGGCAAGAAGGGTCACATCAAGCGAAACTGTTTTATTTGGAAAAGAGAGATGGATGACAAGTGGAAGCAGAACAAGAATACAATAACGACTGTCTCAACATATGGAGGCGATGTGATCATTATGGGTGAAGAGGTAGTCATGAACATCGCCGATGGCAATTCTTAGCTAGTGGACTCAAGGACTTCAGCGCACGTATCTCACAATAAGGCACTATTTGCTATTTACACAATACGTGACTGTGGAGTGTTGAAGATGGGCAATGAAGATATGTCAAAAGTTGTTGCTATTGGAGATGTGCCTTTGAGAACCAAGACGAGTGCACTCTTGTTCTCAAGGATGTTCGTCATGTCCCCGATATCCATTTCAATCTGGTGTTGGTTGGAAGGTTGGATGGTGATAGATTCTTCAATCTCTTTGGGAAAGATTAGTGGAAGCTTTCCAAAGGTTCGATGGTGATTGCCAGAGGAAGCAAGAGGTCCGGTCTCTACTATGTGGAAGGGAGTGCACACGGTGGCGTAGCTACTTCATCCCGAGGGGGTGCAGTTGTGCCTCCTGAGATTTTGATTTTTTTTTAGTTTATATATATATACTTTTTATTCAAACATCAATGTCAAATGGATTAGAGTCAGAAAGGCACGGATGGACGGTGTGCAAGTCAAATGACAACGAAACTCTATACATACAATCCAATGTACATAAACATTTAATATGCAATAAAAAGCATTCAGCAGTTTAAACCTTGAGAGACATATATGCTCACCTTGAAAGAGAATAAATAGTACAAAATACGAAAATTCTATTAGGGTCAGCTTGGATTGAGGAAAAAAAATCTATACCAGTATATAACCAAAATAGTGATATTACTATTTTTTTTTGCAACATTCTTTGCATAAAAAAATATTATTTATGGTGCGTACATTCATAGCCGACATGTGAAAATTGACGATACTTGAATTTGTCGACTGTTTACAATAAATTTGGTCCAAATTCGTCATATTTTACTGTAACGATATTTTTCGAAAATTTGTAATTATTCTTCGAACACTTCGTATCGCGACAAGAGTTGCGTCATTGAATGCACAAAGTCGAACTTGTCCTACATTGTAAGTTTCGTCCAATTTTGAAACCAACAACCAGATCACCATTATTTTTTATATTTATTATAATTTGTTACTTTTTAGTAGTAAAAGTCGCACTCCCTAGATTGAAATCCTGACTACGCCACTGAGCGCACGTCGGGCACTGGAGGTAAACACAGTTACTGATGTGTCTACTGAGTTGTGGCGCAAGTGGCTCAACCATATCAGCGAGAAGGGAATGAGCTACTTGTTGAACATGAAAGTGATTTATGGGCTTAAGTCTACAAAGTTGGAAAGATGCTCATACTATTTGGCGGAAAAGCAAAATATGGTGTCTTTCCAAAGTCACTCAAGTTCAAGGAAGCCGGCGTTGCTCGAGTTGGTTCACTCGGATGTCTGCGGTTCTATGAAGGTAAAATTTAATGGTGGTGCATCTTACTTTATGACTTTTATTGATGACTCTTCGAGGAAAGTTTGGGTCTATGTTTTAAAGACCAAAGATCAGGTACTGCCACTTTCAAGACTTGTAGGCCTTCGTTGAAAGGGAGACGGGAAAAAGTTGATGTGTTCGGTCCGACAATAACGACGATTACATTGTTCTCTTTAATGCGTATTGCAAAGAGCAAGGGATACGACATCAGAAGACTCCTCCAAAGATATCTTAGCTCAATGGTGTAGCAGAGCGCATGAACATGACACTGATGGAGAGGGTACGATGTTTGTTATCTGAAGCAAACTTACCGGGCAGTTATTAGGGTGAGGATCTTAACACTGCTGCTAATGTTATTAATTTGTCTCTTAGTGCTCCTTTGCAGGGTGATGTGCCTGATAGAGTATGGTACGCAAAGAGCCATCATACCGTCACCTGCGAGTGTTTGGTTGTAAGACATTCGTACATGTACCAAAGGACGAGAGATCCAAACTTGAGCCGAAGTCGAGGCAGTATGTCTTTGTTGACTATGGTCGGGATAAGTTTGTCTATAAACTCTACGATCCAGTGGAAATAAAGCTCTACAGAAGCAGGGACGTGGTATTTGTCCAGGATCAGACCATGGCCAGCACTCAGGATTCCGAGATGCCTTCTGAAGTTGAGAAATTGCCTGAGTTAAGAGTTATTTTGCTTCAAGCCTTTTTCAGATAACACTGCAGAGGGTCCAGTTATGGAGAAGTCAGTACATAGAGATGCTCCCAACCTTGACCATCAGCCTGCTGATGATAGTCAAGGTGACCCTCAGGAGGATGAGCATGCCAATGAGGCAGTTCCTGAAGGAGAGAAAATTATTCGTATAAAGCTAGTACCGGAGATTCCGTTGAGAATGATCAGAAGAGAGCATCGACCATCTTCGAGATACTCACCAGATGAGTATATGCTACTGACTGATTGAAGAGAGATCAAAAATTTCGAAGAGGCTATAAAAGACGAACACATGTAGGAGTGGATGCAGGCCATGCAGGAGGAGGTGAGTTTCCTACAGGCTAACTCTACTTGTGATTTGGTACGGTTGCCAAATGGCAAGAAGGCTTTGAAGAATCAATGGGTGTTCAGGGTAAAGCAGACGGATGATGATACTCACCTTCGATACAAAGCAGGGCTGGTAGTTAAAGGCTACGTTCAGCGAAAGGGCATAGATTTCGATGAGATCTTTTCGCCAGTTGTCAAGTTGTCATCTATTCGGGTGGTGCTAGTATTAACAGCTAGTTTCGATTTAGAGGTTGAGCAGATGGACATGAAGACGATATTCTTCCACGGTGATTTAAAGGAGTTATACATAGACCACCCAGAGGGATTCTGTGAGAAGGACAAGTCACACTTAGTCTGTCGGTTGAGGAAGAGTATGTATTCTGAAGCAGGCTCCGAGGCAGTGGTACAGAAAGTTTGAATCGTTTATGGAGGAGCATAATTATGCATAGATGACGTCAGATCATTGTGTGTTCGTGAAGTACTTTGTCGAGGATGATTTCATCATACTTTTGCTGTATGTAGATGATATACTATTGGTGGGTCGAAAAATAGTGGAGTTGAAGCACCAACTGGGTGCCACCTTCTCTATGAAGGATTTGGGCGCAGCGAAGGCTATTCTTGGGATGGGGATCAACTAAGAAAGAGAGTCCTAGATGCTTCATTTGTCCCAAAAGAAATACATTCACCGGGTACTTCAGCATTTCAAGATGAATGGGTTAAAGAAAGTGAGCAATCCCTTACGGCTCACTTTAAGCTTACTGCGGAGCAGTGTCCATCGACCGAGGACGGAAAGGAAGATATGGAGCGGGTTCCATATGATTCAGTAGTAGGGAGTCTTATGTATGCCATAGTTTGTACAAGGCCAGACATCGCTCACGCAGTTGGCATGGTTATCAGGTATCTCTCCAATCCTGGGAGGATACATTAGAGTACGGTCAAGTGGATTCTATGGTACTTTCAGGACACTGCTGATTGGAGAATTTTATTTGGTGGTGATGAGCCGAAGCTGGTCGATATACTGACGTTGCTATGATTGGAGATGTAGACATAAGGAGATCAATTTTGGGCTATGTGATGATGTTTGCTAGTAGAACGATATTGTAGCAGTCGCCGTTGCAGAAGTGTTGCCTTGTCTAGGACAGAGGTAGAGTACATTGCGGCGACAGAGGCTTGCAAGGAGTTGTTATGGATGAAGTTATTGTAAGAAATGGGGCTAAGGCAAGAGCAGTATGTTTGGCTTTGCGATAGTCAGAGTGCAATCCACCTTGTAAAGAATCCAACATTTCATAGTCGGTCCAAGCATATTGAAACTCGGTATCATTGGATACATGATATGATTCTGGCGAAGGACACGACGCTTGAGAAGGTTCACATGGATGACAATGGAGAAGATATGTTCACGCAGGTTCTACCAAGGAGGAAGTTTGAGTATTGCAGGCGGATCGTCGGTATGACGAGCTCCTCCACCTAGTTTGGAAGGGGAAGATTTGATGGAGTTGTGTGGGGTTCCTAACCTATGTGGAGAATACCACGGAGTCTGACGAGCATCATTTGTGTGTCGGAGAAGCTCGGGGAGTGTAATACCCCGTTCCGCTCAAGCGGATTGCCGATTCAAACGGCAAAAGTGCAAACATCCCGACCTGTCCTGCTCAGGCGAGGATACTCGTTTGAGGCAAAGATATCTAGACTTGGTCCCTACAGGAGTTCGGCTTAGGCTTTCAGAGGCTCGCTCGCAGTATCACTCGACCGAGGCGGATCATCGCTAAGGTGGGTGCCTACGGTGAACTTGTCTTTGCTTAGCCAGCACACATAAAATACGGAATGATACATGCTAGTCGCTAGGTGAATCACCCCCTGCATGCTAATAAGAATACAACGCACCTAGCTAAGGGAATAATCCCAACTTGTATTGCTTATGCTAGAACATGGAAATAAAATATTGCTATATATATTCAGACTCTCGCATGTTACCTTTGCCTTGTGCAACCAGACCCGCTATGCCTCGAGTAGAACGACTTGTGTATATTCAGTACTGCCCTGTTAACTTCCTACACTGCACGACCCTAGATAACATCGCGCGGAAAGGCCCCGTACGGTTTCGCTCGGATTACCTTCGGGCCTGAGCGAACTTGAATGCAATAAGTTATACAAGTGCCTGCTTGCCTGCTTTCAGATATTATCTAGTTTCAATGCTTGCTGCATAACTATGCCCAGACCGTGAATCACTTTGCTTGTCATGCATTCATTTAGGTTCTCCTCGGAAGACTACCTGATAGTCATTCCGTGCATATATAAACCTAAATGTGTCCGGGACCGTTAGGTCGCTAAGGCAATTCCCGAACCAGGGAACTTGCACCAATCCTGTGATCCAAGAATCCCTGCTCGTTGAGCAATACTGTCCTGCACTGAATCAAATGGCTCGTGGAGCCGATACTCAACATTTAGAGTAATCCTGATCCTGCCCCAACAAGTTCAATATATATATCTCTCCTGACTTGAACTCGTTCCATGAAACTTGTTATATATATATATATCCTGCTTAGAACTTGTTCCTGTTCCTGACCCGAAACCTGAAGATTAGAGACTTGCCCGGTCACAGGACAACTTGGAAAACAAGGTATAGTTCCGCGGACGGTTGCTGGGGCACTGGCACCGATCCGATCCGGACGGAACTCATGAGTAGTCGCCTGCTTCGAGCGGAATGTGGTGCAATGCCTCCTGTTTTGCTTGCGCACCATTCCGACAACAGACTACGCCGTCCACTAATGGCGTCGTGCCAGTGACCTCATGTTCATATAGATAAGTCATCCTCGCTTAGCGGCTATCCGCGTGCGAGTCACTGCATCGCATCGAGAATAACTGAACACCTGAACGATCTTGTTATAACAACACTTGTGCATAAAGAGCACTTGATCATCGTATGCAACACACCTGATATTTCCTGTAAACCGTGCACCCAGTACGAGATCTCGCACTAAAACGCTTGTGTTTGCATATGCTTTGCCCTGAATGCTTATACATGTTTCTGCTTGATTTAACATGGTTTGCCTTGGACAGGGAAGGACAAATGGTAAGTTGGTAAGTCTCGCCGTGTTTCCTCTCATGTCGCACGGCGCACTGCCACACGGATTAGGCTATTCAAATCTTGCATGAAACTGATCCTAAGGCAACTAGAAAGACAACTTAATAGTTGGTGCACGGAACCTTTATTACGTGTTTGGATTTGTCGAGCGTGCGAGTAGCCTCCCCACCAGTGCATTCATGTACTGATAACCCACCAGATTGCTTGCAGGGTGCGGGAGAACCTCGTTCGGTGCGGATGCCTCCTTCGTGCGTGCTAAGGCGTAGAGTTCAACTCAGAAGCCTTAAAACGCTACGTCCGGAACTGAAGCACATATACAAGACATAATGTTGGAACATCGCCTCGCCAGAACATCGCTTGAACATCGCCCGTATATCATCCATAAATGTAGCCACTTGGCACGCTTTTATGTTTCAGAGAGAGTGCTCGAGCGACTTGTAATCTCGGCTATACGCCGTCTGTAACACTTGTTTCAATATGAATAAAAGAGCTTGCTTACTCCAACTTGTGTTTTCATGCTTTCGCTATATTGTCGACTCAGTGAACCTGTTACCGATCGCCCATGCGTTCATGATTTCGCTGCATTCGGACAATCTGTGCGACTCTGTGGCTTAGAACTCTTACCGCCAGCCAATGAACCACGGCCTTGCACGGGCACGGCTAACGCTCGTGCGGCATCACGCCCGGATGGGTCAAAGCGATCATTCCGCGGGAGCGCTGGCGCGGTGATTCTCGCCTAGCGGGAACGGCCGTTTTGCCTGCGGGAGATCGGGGCGTGACAGATTGGTATCAGAGCCTGGCTTCTACGCCTTTGAACTTCGTTTCTAATATCTCTGTTTCGAAAGCTCGTTCGTGGGTTATGTGCACACACTCTCTCAATGCCTCGATGGGATGTTCCAAACAATAAGTCTAAATACTTTCAAAGAGTTGCATTTGAATGGTATGATTGCCTGTGTAAAATTGTGTTGCAAGGGCCTTTGTGCCAACCTGTACTAGTCCTTATGGGATTAGATTCGTGCTAGACTCGTGCATTTTGTGCAACCCGAAATGCCTATACATGTTTATCCAACTGGTTAGTGCGAAAACGAATATTGCCCGAACGGTTAGCTATACACTCAGCCTTTCGGCTAAGTTGTGTAGAGTATCGTACACCAAGACCCTTGGGTGCAAGCCAGTTATAAAACGTGTGTCGGATATCGTTCAGAAATAATACAAGTCAGACTTAGAGCTGCAAATCGATAGACTTCATCAGATTTATCGCTTAGGCGAATATTAAGAATGATACTTGGTTGTGGAAAATAGCTCGAACGAAATTCTTGTTGGGAGATAAAATCAAATATAGTTGCTTGGATGACTATCAATCCCGAACATATATATGAGATTAGATTTTATCAGGCGAACCCTGAGTATCGTGCTAGAAATTGTAGAACGAGTTAGTGAGTATGCTAACGATAATGCGAGCACCGATTAAGAACTCGATGGAATGACTCAATTCCGAGTGGTGGATGGATCATTTAGAAACGTCCAATCGGATCCATAACCTGTGCGATATTCAGACTGAACGATATGAGAATAACTTGAGTAAATGATTAGGCTTATATTGAATAGAAATTCTCGGAAATGGAAACCAATATTTTGGTTAAGGAAAACTTGTTGGAAATTAAGAATTGAGCGAGTGATTTTGGATTGAAACCGAAGGATTGAACTTGAGTACAATATCGCTCAATATAAGTTAGCCCGAGAATGAATACTAATGTTCGATGAGAGATATAAGCGATAATGAAACTGGCTTGATGTTGTAAGGACAATCTTGAAATCGAGTTTGGAAAGGTAACTCTCGAAAATCAGTCCCAACGAGAACGGTTATCCTGCGGGAGCGCTGGCGTGGTGATTCGCGTACGGCGGGGATGATCGGACTCCAGGGAACATGTTCAGTGATTATTCCGAACGAACTCGATGAATAGAACGTATTGAAATGGAAACGACTTGGGCTCGAATATAGAAACTTGTTTCTTGAGGAATGGCATAAGTAGATGGAAGTGTCGAACGGAAACATTGAAGTTAGATGATTTTGCTAGACGAATTATAATCACTGCATAAACGGATTGGACTTGGTGGATATACAGTTGGATGAAAATAAAGGTTAACGAATAAGGCGTCTCGATCGTGTCGAAGATAGCCATAACATTCAAACGTTCTTGTCTTGTACGAGCATAACTCTATGCTGCACATGCGTCACGCCCGGATAGGACGATTATCCAGCGGGAGCGTTGACGTGATGATCTCACGTCCAACGTGGATGGTCGAACTTGCGGGAGACCGAGGCGTGACAACTTATGGATCGTCTTGACTTCTGGCTCGACACGATAAGACGAATTTGGAATGCAGGTGATTGGAAATGTTTCAATAAATTGGTTAGCCTTGAACCTGAAATAAATCATGTTTGATGGTTTTCGTGAACGAATACGTGAATCAGGTTGAACAACTTGGAGAAATAATCTAAGGTTTAGAATTGAATCTTGGCTTGGTAGACTAGGCTTGGAATGGATATGATTCTATCAAATATATTGAGGAGATAGAATATGCAAACCACTAGGCTTGTCCTGCAACTTGGATATATATTGGATTTTATTGAACGGACTCGTCCCCCGTGCAAACGAACGTGTTAATGAGAGTAGGTAAATCTGTGCTCGATGTTTAGAAATCTGAGTGAAACGAGCTTGGGTAGAATACCCCCTGTAAATGAACAATGGTTTGACCCTAGGAATTGGGGCGAGCATCGTGCGACAATTTGTACGATGAATCGCGATATACTTGAACCTGTACCTATGACCTTGTGAGCTGACCTAGTGATAGGCAGACGACCCTGTGCCGAGTGAATGAACATGTGCTACCGACTTTACCATATTGCTTGTATAAAGCATCACAACTGGGGCAACAAGACTTAGGGTTAGACTTGGGAACGATAACGTATGCTAAGTTGACCCGAATGGATGGACGCTAGTCGGTATCAGATTGATCGTGATTAACGGTTGTGCAAATACTTGGTTGAAATGAAAATGATATGGAATTGGATTGAACCCTTGAAATTTTCGCAAGTAGCTTGTCCGATTTCACTACCCCTAAGTTTGGTTGACTGCATGTGTTTGAGGGACGCTTCGAATATGTGCACGATCCAAGACTTAAGAAATGTGAAACTCGAGTGCTAAGACTTCGCTATCGCTAAGTTGGTTGACATGCATGTGTTTGAGGGACGCTTCGAATATGTGCACGATCCAACGTGCGATATGCTGATCTCAAAAGCTAGTGCAAGTGAATATCCTCCTGAACAAGCACAACGACTTGTATAGGTTTGCCTCTGCCTTAGATCGCTATCCAAGATCGATCGAAATGTACCTCGTGTTAAGAAACTTGTCCCGCGCCAAGGCGCAAATGAGATTGACTCGGTATACACGCAACGCGACGTAAACATCGAGTAGGAAATTGTGTTCCAATGGATCTAGTGGTACCGATAGCTACGCTTGGGCAAGATTCGAAAAATTCGATAGTATGGCTTGCCCTCAGGAAGTCTCGAAGACGAGACTTTTTCTGAGTGGTGGATAATGTAATACCCCGTTCCGCTCAAGCGGATTGCCGATTCAAACGGCAAAAGTGCAAACGTCCCGACCCGTCCTGCTCAGGCGAGGATACTCGTTTGAGGCAAAGATATCTAGACTTGGTCCCTACAGGAGTTCGGCTTAGGCTTTCAGAGGCTCGCTCGCAGTATCACTCGACCGAGGCGGATCATCGCTAAGGTGGGTGGCTACGGTGAACTTGTCTTTGCTTAGCCAGCACACATAAAATACGGAATGATACATGCTAGTCGCTAGGTGAATCACCCCCTGCATGCTAATAAGAATACAACGCACCTAGCTAAGGGAATAATCCCAACTTGTATTGCTTATGCTAAAACATGGAAATGAAATATTGCTATATATATTCAGACTCTCGCATGTTACCTTTGCCTTGTGCAACCAGATCCGCTATGCCTCGAGTAGAACGACTTGTGTATATTCAGTACTGCCCTGTTAACTTCCTACACTGCACGACCCTAGATAACATCGCGCGGAAAGGCCCCGTACGGTTTCGCTCGGATTACCTTCGGGCCTGAGCGAACTTGAATGCAATAAGTTATACAAGTGCCTGCTTGCCTGCTTTCAGATATTATCTAGTTTCAATGCTTGCTGCATAACTATGCCCAGACCGTGAATCACTTTGCTTGTCATGCATTCATTTAGGTTCTCCTCGAAAGACTACCTGATAGTCATTCCGTGCATAAATAAACCTGAATGTGTCCGGGACCGTTAGGTCGCTAAGGCAATTCCCGAACCAGGGAACTTGCACCAATCCTGTGATCCAAGAATCCCTGCTCGTTGAGCAATACTGTCCTGCACTGAATCAAATGGCTCGTGGAGCCGATACTCAACATTTAGAGTAATCCTGATCCTGCCCCAACAAGTTCAATATATATATATCTCCTGACTTGAACTCGTTCCATGAAACTTGTTATATATATATATATATCCTGCTTAGAACTTGTTCCTGTTCCTGACCCGAAACCTGAAGATTAGAGACTTGCCCGGTCACAGGACAACTTGGAAAACAAGGTATAGTTCCGCGGACGGTTGCTGGGGCACTGGCACCGATCCGATCCGGACGGAACTCATGAGTAGTCGCCTGCTTCGAGCGGAATGTGGTGCAATGCCTCCTGTTTTGCTTGCGCACCATTCCGACAAGAGACTACGCCGTCCACTAATGGCGCCGTGCCAGTGACCTCATGTTCATATAGATAAGTCATCCTCGCTTAGCGGCTATCCGCGTGCGAGTCACTGCATCGCATCGAGAATAACTGAACACCTGAACGATCTTGTTATAACAACACTTGTGCATAAAGAGCACTTGATCATCGTATGCAACACACCTGATATTTCCTGTAAACCGTGCACCCAGTACGGGATCTCGCACTAAAACGCTTGTGTTTGCATATGCTTTGCCCTGAATGCTTATACATGTTTCTGCTTGATTTAACATGGTTTGCCTTGGACAGGGAAGGACAAATGGTAAGTTGGTAAGTCTCGCCGTGTTTCCTCTCATGTCGCACGGCGCACTGCCACATGGATTAGGCTATTCAAATCTTGCATGAAACTGATCCTAAGGCAACTAGAAAGACAACTTAATAGTTGGTGCACGGAACCTTTATTACGTGTTTGGATTTGTCGAGCGGGCGAGTAGCCTCCCCACCAGTGCATTCATGTACTGATAACCCACCAGATTGCTTGCAGGGTGCGGGAGAACCTCGTTCAGTGCGGATGCCTCCTTCGTGCGTGCTAAGGCGTGGAGTTCAACTCAGAAGCCTTGGAACGCTATGTCCGGAACTGAAGCACATATACAAGACATAATGTTGGAACATCGCCTCGCCAGAACATCGCTTGAACATCGCCTGTATATCATCCATAAATGTAGCCACTTGGCACGCTTTTATGTTTCAGAGAGAGTGCTCGAGCGACTTGTAATCTCGGCTATACGCCGTCTGTAACACTTGTTTCAATATGAATAAAAGAGCTTGCTTACTCCAACTTGTGTTTTCATGCTTTCGCTATATTGTCGGCTCAGTGAACCTGTTACCGATCGCCTATGCGTTCATGATTCTGCTGCATTCGGACAATCTGTGCGACTCTGTGGCTTAGAACTCTTACCGCCAGCCAATGAACCACGGCCTTGCACGGGCACGGCTAACGCTCGTGCGGCATCACGTCCGGATGGGTCAAAGCGATCGTTCCGCGGGAGCGCTGGCGCGGTGATTCTCGCCTAGCGGGAACGGCCGATTTGCCTGCGGGAGATCGGGGCGTGACAGGGAGGGTATCGAACGCCGTATATTGGAACATATATGGTAAGCAAATATATGATTGTATTTCCATATCTTTAACTTTGAACATATAGTTATGATTGGATCTTTCATATATTGACTTTCCATATAATTGGACTTGCAATATATGGCAAGCCAATATATGATTGAATTTTCATATCTTTGACTTTGACCATAGACTTCTCATATATAATGGACTTCCATATATAGATTTTCAATATATGCTAATCCTAATTCATGCAAGGGTTTATAAAAGGTTGATGCAAGTTGATGAATATTATCAAGGTTACAACTTTTGGGAGAGGGAGAAAGATTTACGACTACATTGAAGGAAAGACGGTGTCGGATAATTCTTCTCATCGTATTTGTTCTTCGGAGTCTGTAATCAGTTTTTTGCATCCAAGTAGTTGTGGTGATCTGTTTTGAACCGGTAAGAAGTCTATAAGGAGTTGGTGTACTTTCTTATTCCAATAGTAGAGTTTTTCAGTGTTGGACTCCGATCGTCCCGTGATTTTTTCCACCCAGATTTTCCACATAAAAATCATTTGTGTCTGCATTTTGCTTTTGTGTGATTTTGGCAATTTAGTTTTCGTGTGCTTTTATTCGGTTCTCTCGCAGTCTCTTTGGTTTGGGGGAACGGTTTCTACGTTTCATTCCCTACATGATTACCTCGAGAAGAAAAGTTGTACATCAGAGGAGATTTAAATGATCAAGAGGCTAGGGAATATAATTGTGTGTATGAGGTTATGGTTAGGGAAGTAGGAACGAAAGGGGTAATAAAATCCTTCAGTTTTCATTGGCAGATGACCTTATAATAGTAAATACTTGTTTTAGGAAGATAATGTTGGGATTGAATCCAGTTTTAAATTTGAATTTGAATTTAATTATAAGTACAATTTAAATTTAGACTTACCTAATATTCCTAAGGGAATTGGAGTTACGAGTGATATCCTAAACAATAAGGGATTAGGAGAAAGTAAACCAACAAATAATTGTTCATATTCACGTTTGGACTTATATGTGTGTGTGCGGTCGTGAGTGGCTTGTGTAGTGTTCGGAACAAAAGCAACAAAACAAATTGTATAAAGGAATGAAATAAAAAAAAGTGGAGAAAGAGAGGAGCGATAAAAAGAAGAGAAGAAAAATAATAAAATTTTGGGGCTTTTATTGCCATTTTTAGGATCCTCGAATTCTCTGGTATTGACAGTTCCTATTGGATATTTCTTGGTAAATTTTTTCTTGTAGTTTCTTGTAGTTCCTTGGGTTTTCTTTTATACTAGAAATTTAGTAGATCTTGTAAATTATCTTGTAACCTTAATTTTATAGTAGCCCTCCCGGTAGTTTTTACCGGTTATGGTTTTTCATATATTATTTTTGCATCTTTGTGCTTGAGCTTATACTAGTGAATTTTATTTTCTCTAAGAAAATCGGCCACCATATTTGTCATTGATTTTCGGTTCGTTGTGGGCAGGTATCTTAGGGAATATATTTCATTGTTATTTCTAAAAAAAATAACTTGTGTGATTTGAAAGATCGGCAATAGTAGCGAAATCTACGTCAATACATGAACACTTCGAGGTAGGGAAGCTCGACGACAAAGGGAACTTTAGATTTTGGCAGAGAATGGTTAGAGATCTTTTGGTGCAACAAGACCTTCATAATATCATGTTGGGGAAATCCAAGAAACCAAAGACAATGAAGGATGATAAGTGGGAGGATATAGAGATGAAGACTACGAGTTCTCTCAAGCTGTGCTTGGCTGACAATGTTTTCTTCAACATCATAGATGAAGAAATTGTGGTCGGACTTTGCAAAAAGATAGAAATGATGTATATGACGAAGTCTATCACAAAAAGGCTCTACCTGAAGCAACAACTACATGACCTAGGGATCAAGCTAGGTGAAAATATATTGGAACACGTGAATGTGTTCAGTGGACTTTTGAACCAACTTCACCCCATTAGTACAAAAGGAAGAAGACAAGGTCATGTTGCTTTTTATCTCGCTTTTCTCTTTTATGGTAAAGATTGAGGAGGTCACTTCATCACTTTTATCTAATCAATTGTTGAATAACCTTGCTTATAAGGGTAAGATTGTCAGTGGTAGGAGCAGCACGATCTCGGTCGACAACAGGAAAAATAGGCGGACATTATAATTGCAAGGAATTCGGCCACATCAGAAGAAATTTCCCATAACGTGCAGAGAAGAAAACGGATCCTGAAAATGCGGCGGTTGTGGTACAGGTGCATAATAAAATTTCGAACGATCTTCTCACGATCTCCTAGAATAAGGAAGCTACTCATGGCTAGATATTAGATTATGGTAGATCACTACATATTTTTTTCGGATGAGTCTTGCTTTGCTTCTTTGGAGAAAGAGTGCTACTGTTTAGTTGGATGATTACTTGGTTTGTGAGATTGTTGATGAAGGAACAATAGATATTAAGATGTACTATGACATAATGCACAAACTGTTGATATGGTATGTTGGGTGTCATATTTAAGTATAGTATAAGCACATGAGAATATTCTGAGGACATATTTGGGATGCCAGAATATGTCACAGGATATTCCATTATGAGATTATTGTCATAATGATTGAGATCATTGTATTAATGACTGTAAGGCTATATAATGCCAATGAGACAATCAATAAAAACATCACTAATTTCAACATGGTATCAGAGCCAAGTTTCCACAAACCCTAGCCGTCACCAAGCTTCCACAAACCCACAAGAGGATTTCCTGGATCTCCTCCACCGAACTCTTCAACAACCCCCCCCTCTTCCCTTCTCCTCCCTTCGCAGGCCGCCCTTCGCTGTTGCTGCCCCGTCCCGCTACTGTTGCGGCTGCTGCTGCGACTGCTGCTGTTGCTGCGACGGCGGCTGTGACATGCGTGCTGCCGCCTCCTCCGCACCAGCACGAGACAGCGCCTAATAGGGATGCCTAGATCTGAACAAAGGAGGGACATGTTCGGATCTAGGAGCGGACGACGAGGACGAGCGTGAGTCGTGGAGCGGACGTGACGTGATTGGATAGACGACGCATCGATGGAGGAGATCATCAAGAAGCTAGATTCTACAGAGGTGGCGACGTTGATGAAGTTGTTGACGATGTCCGCTGGTGAGAACACGACACGAACATCGCCGGAGTTGAAGCTTCCCTCCATCGATCTGAAATTAGAAGGACCAGTCACCAGCTCAGGTAACACAGGATCTAAGGGAGAGCCCTGGCAGCATAACCGACAGTGCTACAACTGTGGGGAGATGGGTCATCATCGGTATGCTTGTACCAAACCACCTAGGGAGGGAGATTCAGGTGGTGGACGAGGACCGTTCGGCGGACGAGGATATAATGGAGGACGTGGTCGTGGTCGAGGGGGTAGACGAGGCGGCCGAGGAGGTTATCGGGCGAACCTCCTGATATCAGAAGGGAACGGAGAAGCTGATGACACCTTTACTGTGGAGGACCAGGCACTGGGAGACATGAGGAGTAGAACAGAGGAGGCGTCCACCTCATTCTTTGTTAGGGGCAACGCTGCCATGTATGCCCATCCATCAGAAGGTACCGACGAATCACTTGCCCTTGCGTCTATCTCTTCCCTTAAATCATCAGACTGGATTATCGACTCGGGAGCATCTCGGCATGTGACGGGGAATGCTAGTGAGTTTTCTTCCTACACTCACCTAGCATCAGCAGACAACATTCAGACAGCTGATGGCACTTTCCAGCCAGTGGTCGGTAAGGGTACTGTTAATTGTACAGGTTCAGTAAGATTATCCAATGTTTTACATGCTCCATCCTTTCCAATCAGTCTCTTGTCCATTAGTTCTATAATCCTCCAACTTAAATGCATTGTTTCTTTTGATATTCCTAAGGTGACCTTCCAGGAGAAAGGGACAGGACGAAGACTTGGGACTGGCACTTGGCATGAGGGACTGTGGTACCTAGATCGAGAAGGACTGGACTCAGCATTGGTATCTATGGCAGAGAAGGCTGGCATGGAAGGACTGCAGCAGAGGACTGAGGATACCTTGATACTCCATCATCGGAGGATGGGACATTCTTCCTTTGATACTCTAAGTAAGTTGTATCCAGAGATTTATGCAAAAACAAATAAAGAGAAATTAGTATGTGATGCGTGCGAGTTAGGAAAACTTACTAGGAGCTCATATGTTGGCACGGGTCATAGGAGCACTTTTGCTTTTGAGGTAGTAAATTCTGATGTCTGGGGTCCATGTGCTACTAACACTATGAATGGTTATAAGTACTTTGTTTCTTTCATTGAGTGTGCCTCTCGTGTTACCTGGTTATATTTGATGAAAAATAAGAATGATGTACCTGCTTGTTTTCGGGATTTCCATAAGCATGTCCAGACTCAGTACAAAGCAGTTGTGAAGGTACTGAGGTCTGACAATGGAATGGAGTATACCAACAGGACGCTTGCAGAATACTTTTCATCACACGGAATACAGCATCAGACCACCTGTGCATACACACCAGCACAAAATGGAGTTGCAGAAAGGAAAAACAGACACCTTCTGGAGGTCGCAAGAAGTATGATGATCGACATGAATGTCCCACAGAGTCTGTGGGGGCATGCAGTGTTGACAGCATCTCAACTCATCAACAGGATGCCCTCGAAGGTCCTCGGATGGAAGTCCCCATGTGAGGTATTGCAAGGCAATAATAGTGGGATACTCCCACTGAAGGTGTTTGGGTGTGTGTGTTTTGTGAAGGACAACAGGCCATCAGTTGGGAAACTTGACCCTAGAGCAGTCAAATGCATCTTCGTAGGCTACTCGGCGACCCAGAAGGGGTATGTGTGCTGGAGTCCAGTAGTGAAGAAGAAGTTTGTCAGTATGGATGTCCACTTTCGGGAGCATGAGCCATACTACCACCAGGACGGAACTTCACACAACACGCCTAATACTGCCAGTATTAGGCGAGAGGGGGAGATGGAGAACTTTGTGGTAACCGATTTAGAAGTTTGGCATGGAGGCACGGAGAAGGGACAAGAAGGTGAAGGTGTTAGGCCTACGGCTCAGGGAGAGTTACTTACCTACAGCAGGAGAGAGAAGCAAACTGCAGGACCAGTACCGACAGTGCCAGTGCCAAGTCTCTTGTCTGCGTTCGTCCCAACTTCTGAGGCACCGACACCTACCCCCCTTCAGGTGATACCCCCTCATTCACAAGATATCATTCCTCCTACTTCTACTCCTCCCACACCACTATCTGTACGGAGGACCACTCGCAGCAATGCAGGAAATCCTCCAAACAGATATGGTTGGGATATTGCTCAGTTTGTTTCTTATGACCATATCCCTTCTTCTTATGGAGCATTTATAGCATCTTTGGATAGTATTACTGTACCTAACAATTGGCAGGTTGCCAAGAACGATCCAAAGTGGAAAGCGGCAATGCACGAGGAGTTGGGAGCTCTGGAGAAGAACCACACTTGGGAGCTTGTGAGACTGCCAGAGGGGAAGAGAGCAGTTGGATGCAAGTGGGTCTTTACCGTGAAGCAGAACCCAGATGGACAGGTTGAGCGCTACAAAGCTCGACTAGTAGCCAAAGGATACAGTCAGACGTACGGCATCGACTATGACGAGACCTTTGCACCAGTTGCAAAGATGAGCACTGTCAGGACTCTGATTTCTCTGGCAGCAAATGGTGGATGGAAGCTACACCAACTGGATGTGAAGAATGCGTTTCTTCACGGAGATCTAGTGGAGGAGGTGTACATGGAGATACCACCAGGATTTAGCACCAATCAGACAGTAGGCAAGGTCTGCAGGTTGAAGAAGTCCCTCTATGGACTAAAGCAGTCTCCTCGAGCGTGGTTTGACAGATTCAGAAAGGCGATGATAGGGATGGGATATCAGCATATCAATGCTGATCATACTGTGTTCTTCCGTCGGAGTGGAGGCCACATCACCATGCTTGCGGTGTATGTGGACGATATGATTATCACAGGAGATGATGAGCAGGAGATCGCCCAACTCAAAGGAAAGCTTGGCAAGGAATTCGAGGTGAAGGATCTCGGCCTTCTTCGGTACTTCCTTGGGATTGAGATTGCTCGAGAAGCAGAGGGGATTGTTCTCTCTCAAAGGAAGTATGCACTGGACCTTCTCACAGAAACTGGGATGTTAGGGTGCAAACCTGCAGCTACACCAATAGATCAGAGGTTCAAGATTGATGCTGAGGCTGGAGAACCAGTTGATCGGGACAGATACCAGAGACTGGTTGGCAAGTTAATCTATTTGAGCCACACACGTCCTGATATCTGCTTTGCAGTAAGTGTGGTGAGCCGCTACATGCATGACCCACGGAAGGGTCATATGGATGCAGTGTACCAGATTCTGAGGTACTTGAAAGGTGCTCCCGGGAAGGGACTAATATTCAGGAAGAACAATCACGTGAGCATCGAGGGCTACTGTGATTCTGACTGGGCTAGTTGTGCTGATGACAGGAGGTCTACCTCGGGATATTGCATATTTGTAGGAGGTAACTTGGTCTCCTGGAGGAGTAAGAAGCAGTCTGTGGTGGCCAGATCGACAGCTGAAGCAGAGTACAGAGCTATGGCCTTGGGAGTTGCAGAGCTGCTATGGTTGAAGAATATGCTGGTGGAGCTGAAGCTGGATCAAGGAGCCAAGATGAAGTTGTGGTGTGACAATCAGTCAGCTATTAGTATCGCCAACAATCCAGTACAGCATGACAGGACCAAACACATCGAGATTGATAGATTCTTCATCAAAGAGAAGTTGGATAGTGGATTACTGGAGCTTGGCCATGTTCCAACCAGGGATCAAGTAGCAGATGGACTAACCAAGGGACTCGCCTCAGTGAGCATGATTAGAGGATGTGACAAGATGGGCTTAGTGAATATCTTTCACCCATCTTGAGGGGGAGTGTTGATATGGTATGTTGGGTGTCATATTTAAGTATAGTATAAGCACATGAGAATATTCTGAGGACATATTTGGGATGCCAGAATATGTCACAGGATATTCCATTATGAGATTATTGTCATAATGATTGAGATCATTGTATTAATGACTGTAAGGCTATATAATGCCAATGAGACAATCAATAAAAACATCACTAATTTCAACACAAACTTTGTGGGGTATGGTGCATACCAAAGATGCACAAAAATTTCGTATTGTTGGGCACATTAGATTCTGGCAGCTGTGGATTTTCATTGAGAGGTAGAGTTCTAAGGGTGACACGTGGTTGTACCATGTTCATGAAGGGAGATAAATGCGAAAATATTTACCGGCTAATAGGGTATACCATGCGAGGTGATGCTCCTATGATTTCTGCAGCAATAGGGATGAATATTCGGGATGGTTCGTTTGCAGTGATTCAACCTTCCATGGCTCTATGACGGTGAGTAAGTTTTTCAATTGATCTAAGTCCGACGACGGTTATTTCAGAATGCTCTAATGTGTGTGATGGTGTGGAGATGAAGTGTGAATTCGAGCATAACTCGAGTTTAGAGTCGACTTGCGACTAGTAGGATGATGCCCCAGGGAGAGGAGGTAGTTCATGAGATTGTTACTACTTGAAGGTTGAAGGCTAAAGATTGCTACGCGATTATTGTATAGGTTAGAAACTTTGACCCAAGGTGGTGATTGTTGCTATTGGATCAGTTTTAAATTTGGATTGGATTTGGATTTAATTATAACTCCAATTCAAATTTACACTTTATCTGATATTCCTAAGGGGATACGAGATATGAGTGAAATCCTAAACAATAAGGGACTTAAGAGAAAGTAAACCAACAAACAATTGTTTCTATTTACGTTTGGTTTTAAGTTGTGAAATCCGATGATACTCCTATTGAGATTTGGATATGTTTAGAGGAGAAAAGATTGATGTGGATTACTGATTTATTCAACAAAATTCTAAGGAATAAGAAGATATCGGATGAATTAAGAAGCAATATTATAGTATCCATATATAAGAACAAGGGAGATATACAAAGTTGTAACTATCAAGAAATCAAGCATATGAGTCGTACCATGAAATTATGCGAGAGAATAATTGAACAAATATTAAGAAAAAGACTAGAGTTTTAGAGAGTTAGTTTAATTTTATGCATGGGAATCTAATATGGAAGCGACTTATTAAGATGATTAATAAAAAGATTTAGAAAGAAAAAAAGAGATTTACATATGTTTTCATTTTATTTAGAGAAACTTATAATCAAGTTCTCTATGGAGATAATGTGGTGTACTTTGAAGAAGAAACAAGTTCATAGTAATTATATTGACACTAACAAGGACACATATGCTAGAGTTATGATAGTCATGCGAACTATTGGAGGAGAGAGTAGTTTGTTTCTTAATACCGTTGGCTTACATTAATGATCAAAGTTGAGTCCTTACCTTTTTGCAATAATTATGGATAAAATTACTAGGTATATCCAATAAGAGATTCCATAGTATATGATATTTGTTGATGATATTGTGCAATAAAATGAGAACAAATTCATTATATAATAAAATGAGAAAAAATATCCAAAAAATCTATTTATAATTGCAAGATTTTAAGGTTAAAGTCAAGAAAAAACACTAAGTGTACGAAAAAATGGCACAAACAACTCAACAAAACACCGATTTTGAGAAAAAATAGTCCTAATAGATGTCGTGATTATTGTACGTGCATAGTATACTGGGCAGTTTATTGTCCAGTATGCTGTTTTGGGACAGAGAGCAATATATATTAAAAGTATTGTACGTGCAGACAGTATACAGTCTTCACTGTGCAAGGGCAGAAAAGGAACTGAACCTATTTCAAATCGTGCGAGATTATTTGTCGGTCGACCAATTCGTAACCAAATCCGAAAAGTGCAACGTGCTCGATATCATTTATAGATGTCGTGTACAAAGAATCATGACTATCTATTGCGATAAAATGGATCGTCGTTAATACCAAAAAATTCAATAAAACGACCGAAACTCAATCGATTCAAGTTCCGTCAAGGGCAACGAACTCGATACATTGGGCTAGAAGTAAGGTGGATCCTCCGCCTCTGCTATTAGATCTGGCCAAACAAAACCAGAGGAGTCAACCCCTAATAGCAAATACCATAAGAAAGCACGAGTGAATAAAGAAGATAACCCAATCAATAATCAATATATAGTAACATGTGCTATCGTATGGACCAGTATTCTACCGTCGAGGCAGTAATCTACCCTTATACCAAACAAGGACAAGGGGTGTAGTTCTACGTCGAGACAGAGTACATTTCTAGACTATGGACATGTAATAATGTACACACTCAATGGTTTGACAGATCGGCCAAAGAGTTCCTACGACTTACTAGATTAATATCTAGGTTATCCCAAGAATCAATGTAATGATTCGTCAATCGAGTGATACCGAAGCAGGACTAGCCAAACCATATAACTATGTAAAATCAATAACACTACCTCTCTTAAATGGTCACTGGATCGGTAACAGTCTGAGTAATAGTCACAACACTCCTAGAGGTTAGATATTGGGTTAGTAATATTATAAATGCCAGATAGTGCACTCCATCTAGGTGGATGATATACTACATTAACTGGTGGCTGGCCAGCAAGATGCACGATAATAGGATCCTTTTCCTCCCAATGATCTACGTGTTTTATGTTATTTAATTAACTTTATTAATTATGTAGAAGTCATGTCGTGGACACAATAATCCATCTTAGATGCAATACCGTAGTATGGGTACGCTGGGTGTGAATTCACGTAGGTTTTCGAGGGTTCCAACCTAGATTCATCCTGAGTGTAGATTCAACAATTAATCCACAAATCCTATTCCTAATACATGCTATGATCACTGAGCAACTAAGGGAGTATTTGTATAGGAAATATAATATAATATAACTAGAATATGATATTGCACCTCAGTGCACATGTAAACAGGAAGTAGCACCTCAGTTTGCAAGTAAACATGAGAACCTCAGTACGATAGCAGGATTAGTACCTCAAAGGGTAAGCTGGTAATAAGCAACACTGATACAATGTAGCTACATCAGGAACAAGGAATATCAGGCAGGCAGTCAATCACGAATTCAATTGTCACTAAATCTTGATCTACTGTGTGTCATGTATATCAAGTCAGGAATATGACCACTAGATATTATCTACCCAACAATAGGATACTAGGGTTTACTGGCTTACAAATGTCTGTCAGTTATATGATTGATGATCAATAAATCCTCCACACTCTACAGTAGTATAATAGGGGTCACCTATCCAAAGCTAAACACATCCTGGGTACAGGGGCTAAGAGACAACAGGAAGTCATTAGAAAATATTTCGGGGAAGGATAAATATACGCACCGCGAAACGACACACTAAACCAGGTGCTATCCTGAAAAAGGACAAGCCAACGATATACTGACGGAATACCGGTCTCGGAATATCGGCGGTATACCATTCTACGACACAGAACGGTTATGAACTTGTTAGATATAATTTAGCCCAGTCATCAGTTGTCTGTGTCCACAACACCCAAACTGTCACGCCCCAATCTCCCGCAAGTCCAATCGTCTCCGCTAGACGTGAGATCACCACACCAACGCTCCGCAGGACAATCGTTCTCATCGGGACGTGATGTCGTACGAGCCTGGAGTTGCACTCGCACAAGGCAAATACGTCAAACGTCAAGGTTATCATCGAAACGACCAAGTTGCAGCGAAAGCCAAGTATTGTTACCAACAAAAACACAGCAGAGTATACATAGCGAAGCTTTCGAAGGGTCCAAATAAAAATGCCACAAAGGAGAATACCACAATGGTTTGCAATACTCTTGTTCTATCTCTTGCCCACAAAGGTACATACCGTTCCATATATCATGTCCCGTATATCCAAGCTGAGCCACTACACCTGCATACCTGAAAATAATGCCCACAAACGTGGGTCAGTACACAGTCGTACTGGTAAGCGGGATAATCTCTCGTTTAAACCAACAATAAGTAAATAGTGAATGCAAGCAGTTATATAGTGATCTTTCTACTTGAACCTAGATTCATTTCATGGCAAGGCATGCATTAAAAGCAGTAAAGCATGTTCCTGAAAGCAATAAACACACTAGCATGTTATATTATATCACAAAGGTACTAAGCATGCAATATGTTCTACTCAAATCTGTAAGTAAAGCGTTAACCTATCGAATCATATCTCACTCCAAGTCTCGAATCAAATCTCGATATGCACACTCATGCCCGAGGCAAGGTGGCCGCCCGCCGCATACTCAAACGAGCACTCTAAAATACCTATCTATATGAAGGTCACTGGCCAAGCCATAAAGGACTATTCCGAGATATTTTGACCCGATCCAGCGCTGAGTTGCAAGCCCGCCTGGTGGTCTCGAACTGCAAGTATTCCGATTGCCCGATCTGTCCGAGGTAGCAACCCTCAACAGTGAGTTCGCAACACCCGTGCTTCCAAAGCACGTTCCAATGTTTCCTCCATGGCCGAATGGTCCCGATGCCTATCTCATTCGAGGAAACCAAATGCTGCGCGCACAGGTTGTCCGTGACCATGTAATGCTCCGATAATGAAGTTACGACGAGGAATCGAGCCTTCTCGTCCCACTATACCAAACTCGCCCTATTCCATCGGATTCTCCATCTCCGTTCTCAAATTATAGCCCAAGACACCATTCTCAAATTACCTCCACTATGCACCATGCCGCTTCTCGACACAGTGCTCCGATTGGGTGCAATACCCCGCTCTCAATGCTCTGTTGCACAATGTCCCAACAGTTGCACAATGTCCTCTCCGATACAGTTGCCTGGTTTTAAACCTCAACTGCACACTTCGCTTGACAAGGCATTCTATTTGATATTCGTGCGCAACGCATGCTTGCTCGATAAAGTATTTTGCTACTCCAACCATAGTGATCAACTCAAGGCCCAACTTCTATCCTTCCAAACGACGTACACTCTATGTATGCCACAGTGCAGTGTTTCCAATGTTTCAGTCCAAGTGTCCAAGACATTGTGTGTTATCCAATTATTAGGCATAAAGGAGTAGAGGAGCAAGGATATAGGCCACTCACTAAGTCTGAATCTGCTAAGCACTCTGCCTTGCCGATACGGCCGATCCTTGAATCCTTGGTCCGATGCGAAGCACGATCTACTCAATTGGTATGACCGTGTGAGCAGGCCGTGCTCTCTAAATCATCCGATTCGATCGGACTAAGGAAGACATTATCGTTCCAATCCAGCTTTCTCTGCACTTGCTCCGAATGAACACACTGATTCCATTCGCGTCGTTCATGCCTTAACCCGTTGCGAGGCGCTGCTCTAGTCCCACTGAACTTCGCACGCGATCTACACGTGAAACCAACTCAAATCAATACTTGCTCCCAAATCCAACTCAATAAAATGCAACCAAACCTTTGTCTCGTTTTAATTCGACTCAGCGTAATGCACCGTGCGGGTGCGGGACATTACATAATATACCACTTATAATAAGATTCGTCCTCGAACCAAACCAGTACTCATCCCTTTCTTGTATGCCGCTTGACCATTTCATATACTCTGCCCATGTAATTCATACTTCACTAATCCAAACTCATTATCTCGCTTCGCGCTGAACGCTCGCACACCAATTTTATATTTCCGTATCCTCCTTGCAGCTCAATTTAAATTAAACATATTCACTGATCCGAACTCATCATCAGCTCGGCCAAACACCATTTGCCTGAATCTCAATTCCTCTCTAGGTGAACATCTATATTGGGGTTCATGTGATCCACGAAGATTTTGCCGTCCCGCCAGAGGGATAGTGTCGCCACAATTTTAACGTGGACACAATTGCCACAATTTTTAGGTCGTGCATGGAATAGTTCTTCGTGCTGCTTCCACTGCCTCGAAGCTTAGGATATTACCATCGTCCTCTGCATGAGCAAGTACCGCAAACCAAGTCTGATTTCATTTTTATAGATCTGAGCCACATCTGTCTCATCTGGTAGTGCAATGACCTGATCTGAACGAGCCGCGGCTTTAACTTTTTGAAGCTAGTTACACAGTCGTCAATTCATATGAATACTATTCCCTTCTGGGCACGACGAGTCAGAAGCGATGCCATCTTCAAAAATCTGAGACTTCGAATCTCATCAGTTAACTTAGGCCATTTTCATCATCGTTTCGATCTTCTGGCTACATCTTCAGCTGAAGGCTATCCTAAGGATCTCTCAAATCCAATACTCAGTCACTAAGACTATCTTCTATATACACCACTCAATATCCATCCTCGACTCATTCCCAAATGCGTCGCCGCAAGGGTCATTCTATGGTCTAGAATATTCATTTCGATTGAGCAGTCAAGTCGCTAGGGTCAGCTGTCTCGAAGCTACGCTCGATAATTGTAAGTTATTACGATGGACAGTAACTATGAACCATGCTATATCTAAACTGCAATTTTGTTGGACAACTGGGCAGTAACTATGAGCGGGAGCGCTGACACGGTGATTCAGTTGTCCGATTTCGAACCACAACTGCATACTTTGCTTGACGAAGCGTTCTATTTGATACTTATGCGCAGCACACGCTCGCTCGATAAAGTGTTCCGCTGCTCCAACCATAGTAATCAACTCAAGCCCCAACTTCTATTCTTCCAAACGACGTACACTATACACTCCACAGTACGGTGTTTCCAATGTTCCAGTCTAAGTGTCCAAGACATTGCGTGTTATCCAATTATTAGGCACGAAGGAGTAGAGAAGAAAGGACAAAGCCCGCTCACCAAGTCTGAATCCACTAAGCACTCTGTCTTGCCGATACGGTCGATTCCTTGAATCCGTGGTCCGATGCGAAGCACGATCTACTCAATTGGTATGACCGTGCGAGCAGGTCATGCTCTCCAAATCATCTGATCCGATCGAACTAAGAAAGACAGCATTATCGCTCCAATCCAGCTATCTCTGCACTTGCTCCGAATGAACACACTGATTCCATTCGCGTCGTCTATGCCTCAGTCTGTTGCGAGGCACTGCTCTAGTCCCACTGAACTCCGCTCTCAATCTGCACATAAAACTAACTCAAATCAATATTTGCTCCCAAATCTAACTCAATGAAATGCAACTAAACCTTTGTCTCGTTTCAATTCGACTTAGCGTCATGCATCGTACGGGTACGGGGTATTACACAAGCGGTATACCGTTGGTATACTGCCATGATAAAAAATTCCCATTTTGGAGAATTTTGGGGTACGCTTGTCACGTCTCAGAACCAGAATACTGGAGAGCGGGGACGGACAAAGCCAGTTGCGTACACCAGAGTACTCAATAACCCGAGATACGGTCACGGCTATCTAGACATATGAGGATTTACTCTACAATCCAACGAGCATTCCTGGGTCAAGAGTTCTAGTTGTCTCAATCTCAAGCAAGCAACAAGTTACAAGAAGTATAATCACCAAACATATAATAGTAAGGCGTTCCAAACTATACATACATAGATGATCATAAATCTAGTTACTAAAATAAAGAAATAGCAGAGTACAATATTACATGATCAGCTATAGCTATAGTCTAGAATATGCTTTACTTGTAGGTCCGCAAGCTAGAATGTCAAGTAACAAAACACGAGTTAAACACGTGCTCGGTGGCTAAACTCCTCAAAAGTACAAGTATAAGATCAGGTGGGTGATGAAAAAGAAACCCACTCAAGTCCTCGGGTGTTCCTCGTGTTCACCATCTGGAGGCGGGATGTACGGGAGATCCTGCGGTGTTGCTCCGAAATCTGGCCATACAAAACCGGTGGGGTCAGACCCCAAAACAGCAAAGTACCACAAGGGAGCCAACTTAGGAACTAATACGAGCATGCAAACATTCAATAGCATAAGAAAATATAAATAAGAGCAATATATAAATAAGCAGTTTCAGGAATCAGTAACGGGTACAGTTCAGGATTAGTAGCTGGGTGATCCAAGACAAGACAAGACTAGAACATATGCAATCACGGCCAATCATGATCTACGACTTACGATCATTAACTAAGTAGGGTTATTACAATCCTGGTTACTAACAAATGCAGTTGAGATTCCATACAGCCACATGCCCTGCAGACTATCCGGGTTATCCAGACGTAAGAGTACATAGCATAGATTAATTAAGTATATTGTATTTTTCTGGTAAATTGTAACACTCGGCGGTGTGCTGGAAGTGTGCCCCTCACGACGGAGAGTTCCAAATCCATCAGGTGTCGCTGGGATACCGGGATTGCATGTAGCCAGAAAATCTCTCTAGATGCTTCTAGATAATTATTCTAGTTATTAACTTAGGCAAGTTATCAAGGATTCCTGACCGTGGTGTTCAGGAATATGTCTTAGACATGATGTAAGAGTGGACAATAGTTTAACAAGTACAATCAGGACAGGGACAAGCAATCAACCAAAAAAAATTATCTTATCAATACAAGCATTTCAGTTCTGGAGATTCTAGCATTTCAGGAGTAAGCTACGTCGAGCCACTATCAGGTTTATCAGTACATGCCAGGTAACTGGAGTCAGGGATCAAGTTCATTCAGTACAAGTCAGGTGTAGGGAGTTCTCAGTTTAACAGTGCCATTACATTCCATTTTCCGGGTATTCCATGTTCTGGTAAGTGTAGCATCCAGGTTATAAGCAATTAGAAATAACATGCATCATATAATTTAACTAATTGGGCCGCAATTAGAAATAACATGCATCATATAATTTAACTAATTGGGCCAAGTACAGGAAGCTGGCTGCAGGCAAGAAACTGGCCGCATGGATCAAACTGGCCGCATACAAGAAACTGGCCGCATGGATCAAGACAAGTCTACTCCTCGGGACATGGGTTGAGTGACGGGAATAAATATCAGGCCAGGAAGTGACTGAAGTGACTAGCTAATAAAGAGTGTAAGAGAAGTGACCGATATGACTGGTCAATAAAGCGTGTCAGAGAAGTAACTGATGTGACTGGCCAATAAAGCTTGTCAGAGAAAAAAAGACAAATTCAGGGAAAATTGTGCCAAGGCGGCGCCGAGTCATGCATTGGGAAATGAACGGATAGCTCGGGGTCGCATGGACAATTTTGGCCGCATGCTCCTCTAAGCCACATGCTCCTCTGGCCCGCATGTAATCAGGAACTTAGAGAATTTTTTTTCGTTCAAGTTTCATGTATTTAGTCAAGGGGCGCATGTGTAGATTCAGCCATGCGTTCAACAAGATGGCCGCATGCTGAGTTTGGAGCGAGGGGTCCAGGCCGCATTCTAAGCAGGCCGCATGGAGCTCCTTCATCCCAGAACAACAAGTTTCAGTCATGGAAAAGCTACAAGTCCTGAAAATATGATTCTCCATGAAATCCTCATTTCCAGCTCAAATCCAGAGAAGTAAAGTTCTAAACCACTTGAAATCAGATGCTCTCTTACATAGAACTAGTTTTAGAAAACAAGTTTTTAAGAGATCAAAACCATGAAAATATCATGAATACATTAAACTAAAAATGTAGATCTAGTCCAACCAAGCTATCAAAACCGAAAATACCAAAAAGTAAACATGCATAGGAGTTCATAGAGCACAATATAGACTAATAAAATGCAAGAAATCCACAATAATGTAAAAGTGCAAGTTCTCCATCATTGTCAAGATGTACTTGTCTAAAACCACCACTAACTACTACCACTACTACCAAGGGAAAGGGGAGGGGGACTGGTCCTGGGCTGCTCTCGGCTAGGGAGGAAGGGAGAGGAAAGGAGAAGAAAATGAAAAGAGAGAAAAGTGAAAGAATGGGAAAGAGAGAAAGAGAGGGGTTATATATCAAGGGTGGTTAACACTATTCACAAATCTAGAAATTACATGAGAGCAGGTAGAGAAATCCAGAAAAATATACGTGAAGCAATATACAGCAATAGAACACATATACAAGATATGAACATAAAAAATACGCAATAGTGAGACGAGTCTCACAACTCTCACCTCCTTAGAAAAATTATGTTCTCGAAATTTCAATAACGCAGAGGATCTAGCAAGGAGACTACAGGAATCAGGAAATAAAACAAGCATCATGGTACGGGTGTGTCAATCATAAGCTATGAGCTATCTAGAACAAGGCAAGCATGCACAAGACAAGATCATGGTACGAGATATACAAACAAGTATACCTCATGAGTCAAACATATACGGTTATCGAGCTCGGATATCATCCTCCCGCTCCCAGGTTGACTCGCCCGGTGAGTGATGCCCCTAAACAACTCGGACTAAAGGAATGGTCCGGTTCTTGAGAATTTTCTCTCTCCGGTCCAAAATGGATACAAGACTCTCCTTATACGAAAGGTCGGTACCAAAAACCAATTCTGAATGATCTAGGACATGGCTTGCATCCGGTATATATCATCGTAGCTGGGATACATGAAAAATATTATATATCTCACGAAGCGACGGCGGAAGAGCAAGACGATAGGAAACATATCCTACCCGCTCAAGAATATCAAACGACCTATGTACCGCGGACTAAGCTTTACCCATACACCAAATCTGATGACTCCGTGGGTAGGCGAAATCCGAAGGAATACATGGTCGTCGACAGAAAACTCAAGAGGTCACCGATGCGAATCGGCCCAATGACGTTGGCGATCTTGTGCTACTTGAAAATGCTTCCGAACTTACTTGACTACTTCAACTATTTGGGCTATCATTTCAGGACCAAGCAATTGCCTTTTGCCAATGTCATTCCAAGCTACAGGGGAGCTGCACTTCCTGCCATACAGTGCCTCGAAGGGTGCCATCTGGATACTGGCCTGGAAACTGTTATTGTAGGAGAACTCTACCAGGTGTAAGTGATCCTCCCACGAACCACCAAAGTCAAGGGTACATGAACGAAGCATATCTTCTAGAGTCTGGATGGTTCGCTCTGACCGACCATCTGTTTGGGGGTGATAAGCTGTACTGAACTTCAGGTGGGTGCCTAAGCTCTTTTGAAGACTGCCAAAAGTGAGAAGTAAATTTGGAATCTCTATCTGAAACTATGCTAACTGGTACCCCATGTAGTCTAACAATGTCTCATGTACATCTCGGCTAACTATTCTGTGGACTGGCCAATCCTGAAAGAAAAAAAGTGTGCAACTTTTGTGAGTCGATCGACTATTACCCAAATAACATCCTTCCAGCTGGGGGCCTAGGTAGACCTGTCACGAAATCCATGGTAATATGTTCCCACTTCTACTCCGGAATTGATAAAGGTTGAAGAAGTCCTGCTGGTCTCTGATGCTCAGCTTTAACTTGTTGGCATACCAAACATTGAGAAACAAACCACGCTATCTCGCGCTTTATTTCATTCCACCAGAAATGCTGACGAATGTCTCTATACATCTTGGTTCCTCCGGGATGCATTGAATATTGCGAACTATGGGCCTCCGACATAATCTCACGATGAAGGTCTCCGTTAGGGACACAAAGACGATTCCCAAAACGGAGAGTTCTGTCACTAGGAATGCTAAGTTCGAGTCTACGCCATGTCTCACACTCTGCTCCGAGTCGCTGAATCTTAGCATCTGCTGACTATGCTACCTTGATTCTTTCCACTATACTGGACTGAACTTGTAGACCTGCCATCAATGCTGCGTTGCCAGGCAATACTACTTCTACGCCCATCTCTTGAAGATCTTCTAAAATCTCTTGCTGCGCTGTGAGAAAATAAGCTCCTGCTCTCCGGTTCAAAGCATCCGCTACCACATTGGCCTTCCCAGGATGATACTGAAGGTCAAGAAAATAGTTTGTCATCAACTCCAGCCATCTTCTTTGCCTTATGTTAAGATCCTTCTGGGTAAAGACATACTTCAAACTCTTGTGATCGGTATAAATCTCTACTCGATCTCCATATAATTAATGTCTCCAAAGTTTGAGTGCGAAAACAATTGCTGCTAACTCCAAGTCGTGCGTCGGATAATTTCTTTCATGACCCTGAAGCTGCCGGGACGCATAATCTATAACCTTGTCATGCTGCATTAGAACACATCCCAGTCCCTTGCCGGATGCATCGCAATAAACTGTGAATCCACCTGTCCTGTCCGGAAGCATCAAAATAGGTGCTGTGATTAATTTCTGCTTAAGCTTCTCGAAAGAGGTCTGACATGCATCTGTCCAATCAAAGCGCACATCCTTCCGTGTTAGCTGCGTCAAGGGTGCAAAAATTCTAGCAAAGTGCACCACAAATCGTCGGTAATATCCTGCTAATCCCAACAAACTACGAACTTTTGCAACTATTCTGGGTACTGGCCATGTCTCAACGGCTTCTATCTTCTTGGGATCTACCTCCACTCCACCTATGGCAATGATGTTGCCTAAGTAGGAAATACGATCAAGCCAGAATTCATATTTACTGAACTTTGCATATAACTTATGTTCTCAGAGAATTTGAAGAACTGCTCAAAGATGCTGCTCGTGCTCTGCTTCACTCCGACTGTACACCAAGATGTCATCGATAAACACTATCACGAACTTGTCCTGGTAAGGCATAAATATACGATTCATAAGATCCATAAATACTGCTGACACATTGGTTTCTCCAAAGGGTATCACTAGAAACTCTCAATGGCCATATCTTGTCCTGAACGTCGTCTTGGGTATATCTTGTTCTATGACTCTGATCTGATGATATCCAGACCGTAAATCAATCTTCGAAAACACAGTCGCTCCATTAAGCTAGTCGAATAAGTCATCTATCCGAGGCAATGGATATTTATTCTTGATGGTTACCGCATTGAGGGTACGATAATCAACACATAATAGTGACGTGTCGTACTTCTTCTTCACAAGTAGCATCGGAGCTCCCCAAGACGATCCACTAGCATTAATGAATCCCTTGGTTCTCAATTATTCAATCATTCAGTACAAGACTTCTAACTTTGAAGGCGCCATCCTGTAGACTCTCTCTGATATTGGGGCTGTTCTGGGAAGTAGATCGATGGTAAACTCAATTTCTCTTTCTGGTGGCATACCTGGAAGTTCTTTTGGAAATATATCTGGGAATTCGTCAACAACTCTGGGGAATCACACTTCTTCCGCTACTGCCATTCTCAAGGTTGTTGGCGAAGATTCTGTCTCGCCTCTAGAAAATGAGAATTCTTCTTCTTGGGAATACGAAAGATAACCTTGCCAGCATGACAATCTATCGTGGCGTATCGAGCACTTAACTAATCCATGCCTAAGACGACGTCATAATCTCCCATAGGAAATTCTATCAATCTGGCGAAAAATTCTCGCCCGCACACTATGACTCAACACGATGCATAAACTCTATTGACTGCTACGATACCTTTACCAGTAAGTATATTGAGTCTTACCGATAAGAATTCGGGTTCTAAACCAACTCGTGTCACAAATCGTGCAGACATAAAAGAATGTGATGTACCTGAATCAAACAATACTGAAGCTGAATGAGAGTTGACGAGAATGGTACCTGCCACTACTTCACCTGAAGCTAACTGTTCTTCCACAGTGAGTGCCATTGCTTAACCTGGTCCTCTCTGCTGCGGACCTCCTTGTCTGGCCTGTACTTGGGCTTGGGCCTGCGCATACTGTTGTGGCCTTTGTTGCTGGTATACTTGAGATAGGGTCGGCAAAGGCCTCTGACCCTGGTTCTGCTGAGCCGACACTGGAGCCCTATACTATGGTCCTGCGGGGGAAGACGATGATGAACTGGCTCTATGTGGGCAAGATCCTACTATGTGTCCTAGAGCTCCACAGGCTAAACACAATCATTGTGTTCTGCGGCACTCAGAAAATACGTGCCCAGGTTTCCCACAATGAGAACACCCTACTGAAGAAGATGTCCTCTGTTGCTGGGGTCGGGTTGGTGCTGTTTGCTGGATCGAGGCTGCTGATGCTGGCCTCATCGGAGATCCAATGGTTAAGGCCCTAACTACCGGGGCTGGTGCTGAAGACTGGGAGTAAGAACTTTCTGAGGTGTCGGTCCTCTTCCTTCCTCCAGTTCTATCCACGATTCTTTGGGAGGTATACTCATGCCTCATTGTTGCCCGCAATACGGCATCGAAAGTCTGGAACTCATGCTGTTCTACTGTCAATATGATCTCCAAGTGAAGTCCCTTCTGGAACCTCCTAGCTCTATCCAATTCGGTCACCACCAAGGTGGGAGCAAACCGACTTAGTCTGCAGAACTCTGCCGCATAGCCGTCGACAGTCCTACCTATCTGCTTGAAGTTGTTAAACCTTTGCTGAAGGTCATAACGCAATACCGCGTTAAAGTACCTTGTTTGGAACCTCTCGCTGAAGACGGCCCAAGGGAAAGGTACTCTCAGAGAAATCATCTATGCTGCCCACCAGTCTCAGGCCAAGTCTAGCAACTACAGTCGAACTACTGATACTTGCTCTCTGTCAGGCACTCCTGCTGCCTCTAGGATAGCTTCAGTGTCCTGAAGCCACTCATCTGATGCAATCGCATCTTCGGTACCATAAAAATACGAGGGTTGGAGGCGCTTGAAGTTGCTTGCTGTGTTTGGGGCACGATGCCTACCTCTCTCTAATGCCTCTTGTACTGACTGGGTGAGAACGTCACCCCGTCTCTCTTGAGATGCTAGTAATTGCCTGATGATCCCCATCAGGGCCTGTGTATCACTTTCTGCATTGGTGGGTACTGGCGGGACTGCCACTGCGGGTACTACTGGTGGTTCGGGCTGGACCTGTTGTTCCACATCTTGAGCCATCCTGGACTTGCTTCAGAATGTTACGGCTGAACCGCAAAGAGATGCTGACCAACTGGTGGTTGTCCTACTACCGGCAAAACTGTAGCTGGATGATCGAAAGGACCAGGAACAGTGTCCCTGAAAGTTAGAGAACACTAGGATCAAATCGGAAGGACATGATAGATCGAGGATCAAAGCAGATATTGAATCAAGATTTTTGGGATACAAATTCGATGTTGGGGGAGATCAAGGAGTAGCATAATTAAGATATCTAAACAATGATAAACTCCCACACTTCTGAATTTTCAGACCTGCATGGGCCACCACTTAAACCGTGTCACGTCCCAGAACCAGAATACTGGAGAGCGGAGGCGGACAAAGCCAGCTACGTACGCAAGAGTACTCTACCCCGAGATACGGTCACGGCTGTCTAGGCATGTGAGGGTTTACTCTACAATTCAACGGGCATTTCTGGGTCAAGAGTCCAAGTTGTCTCAATCTCAAGCAAGCAACAAGTTACAAGTATAATCACCAAACATATAATAGTAAGGCGTCCCAAACTATACATACATAGATGATCATGAAGCTAGTTACTAAAATGAAGAACTAGCAGAGTGCAATATTACATGATCAACTATAGCTATAGTCTAGAATATGCTTTACATGTAGGCCCGTAAGCTAGAATGTCAAGTAACAAAACACGAGCTAAACACGTGCTCGGTGGCTAAACGTCTCAAAAGTACAAGTATAAGATCAGGTGGGTGATGAAGAAACCCACTAATGTCCTCGGGTGTTCCTCGTGTTCACTATATGGAGGCGGGATGTATGGGAGATCCTGTGGTGTTGCTCCGAAATCTGGCCATACAAAACTAGTGGGGTCAGACCCCAAAACAACAAAGTACCACAAGGGAGCCAACTTAGGAACTAAAACCAGCATGCAAACATTCAATAGCATAAGGAAATATAAAAAGAGCAATATGTAAATAAGCAATTTAAGCAGTTTCAGGAATCAGTAACGGGTACAGTTCAGGATTAGTAGTTGGGTGATCCAAGACAAGATAAGACTAGAACACATGCAATCACGACCAATTATGACCTACGGCTTACTACCATTAAGTAACTAGGGTTATCATAATCCTGGTTACTAACAAATGCAGTTGAGATTCCATACAACCACATGCCCTGCAGACTATCCGGGTTATCCAGACGTAAGAGTACATAGCATAGATTAATTAAGTATATAGTATTTTTCTGGTAAATTGCAACACTCGGCGGTATGCTGGAAGTGTGCCCCTCACGAGGGAGAGCTCTAAATCCATCAGGTGTCGCTGGGATGTCGGGATTGCATGTAGCCAGGAAATCTCTCTAGATGCTTCTAGATAATTATTTTAGTTATTAACTTAGGCAAGTTATCAAGGATTCCTGACCGTTGCGTTCAGGAATCTGCCTTAGACATAATGTAAGACTGGACAATAGTTTAACAAGTACAATCAGGACAGGAACAAGCAATCAACCACAAAAATTTATCTTATCAATACAAGCATTTCAGTTCTGGAGATTCTAGCATGTCAGGAGTGAGCTACGTCGAGCCACTATTAGGTTTATCAGTACATGTCAGATATCTGGAGTCAGGAATCAAGTTCATTCAGTACAAGTCAGGTGCCGGGAGTTCTCAGTTTAACAGTGCTATTTCATTCCATGTTTCGGGTATTCCATGTTCTGGTAAGTGTTGCATCCAGGTTTAAAGCAATTAGAAATAACATGCATCATATGAATTTAACTAATTGGGTCAAGTACAGGAAGCTGGCCGCAGACAAGGATCAAGACAAGGTCCACTCCTCGGGACAAGGGTTGAGTGACGGAAAAAAATACCAGGCCAGGAAGTGACTGAAGTGACTAGCCAATAAAGCGTATAAGAGAAGTGACCGATGTGACTGGCCAATAAAGCGTTTCAGAGAAGTGACCGATGTGACTGGCCAATAAACCATATCAGAGAAGTGACCGATGTGACTTGCCAATAAACCATGTCAGAGAAGTGACCGATGTGACTGGCCAATAAAGCGTATCAGAGAAGAAAAGACAAATTCAGGGGAAATCGTGCCAAGGCGGCGTTGAGTCATGCATTGGGAAAGGGATGTATAGCTCAGGGCCGCATGAACAATTTTGGCCGCATAGACAATTTTGGCCGCATGCTCCTCTGGGTCGCATGTAATCAGGAACTTCGAGATTTATTTCGTTCAAGTTTCATATATTTTGTCTAGGGGCGCATGTGCACATTCCCTCATACGTCCAACAAGATGGCCGCATGCTGAGTTTGGAGCGAGGGGTCCAGGCCGCATGCAAAGCAGGCCGCATGGAGCTCCTTCGTCCCAGAACAGCAAGTTTCAGTCATGGAAAAGCTCCAAGTCCTGAAAATGTGATTCTCTATGAAATTCTCATTTCCAGCTCAAATCCAGAGAAGTAAAGTTCTAAACCACTTGAAATCAGCACTCAAATCCAGAGAAGTAAAGTTCTAAACCACTTGAAATCAGATGCTCTCTCACATAGAACAACAAATTTTTAAGAGATCAAAACCTTGAAAATATCAAGAACACAATAAACTAAAATTGTAGATCTAGTACAACCAAGCTATCAAAACCGAAAATACCAAGAAGTAAACATACATAGGAGTTCATAGAGCACAATATAGACTAATAAAATGTAAGAAATCCACAATAATGTAAAAGTGCAAGTTCTCCATCATTGGCAAGATATACTTGCCTAAAACCACCACTAACTACTACCACTACTTCCAAGGGAAAGGGGAGGGGGACCGGTCCTGGGCTGCTCTCGGCTAGGGAGGAGGGGAGAGGAAAGGAGAAGCAAATGAAAAGAGGGAAAAGTGAAAGAATGTGGAAGAGAGAGAAAGAGGGGTTATATATCAAGGGTGATTAACATTATTCACAAATCTAGAAATTATATGAGAGCAGCTAGAGAAATCAAGAAAAATATACGTGAAGCAATATACAGCAATAGAACACATATACAAGATATGAACATGAAAAAAATACGCAATAGTGAGACGAGTTTCACAACGTTAGTCTATGTATAGGATCTAATATGGGTCTACACAATGCCATTGGACTATCTAGGGATCTAGGGTACATATAATTATCTTATTAAAAACAGAAATCCAAATCCAGTTACATTAGTTAGTTAATCAATTTTAGACATGTCGATTACTTTACGGACGATCTGTCTATATGCCTCTCGAGACTTATAGGAAATCAAACATCAGGGTACATGGATCCATTATCGTATACTAGTACTAATAATACAAGTGCAAAATATCGTATCGATAGTGGATACAGAAAAACACAAAATATAGGATATGGAAACAAATATCCGTATAAATACGGATAACGGAAAGGGGGAGTGACAACTGGGAAGCCCAGATCAGGCTGCAGCCATAGTCGGTGGAACTTCTGACACCCATGACTGGTCCTAAGTCGGGAAGGTGTTCTCGTTAGTCGGCCCCACTATGGTTAACTATGGGATAGTGGGTTTGGACAGGGCCACCAATAGTTTCCTTCATGGCGATTGAGGCCTTCAGGCAGCCGTAGTTGGTTCCAGACTTGACCGGGGTCATCTGGCTGATTTGGTAGGGACGAGATGCTATCATGGTCAACATTGACTTTCGCCGGGTTAACTATTCAAGCTTGACTTGAGTCAGAATCCTATCTTGATAAGAATAACTAATGCAGCCAACCTTGTATCATAGTAAGTTTTGGTAACAAGTCCAAATTGTTTTGGTTGGCAATTCATTTTGAAATTGGATCGTTGATAGTTTAGGATAAGAAAATAATTTAAAGTGATATTTAAATTATTGTACTCCGTGAGCTAATAAAATAAAGACTTTATTATTCTTAGTGTAATATGATTGAAATTGTTAATTTAAGTAGTTAAATTATATTATTTAATCATACTTATGCCATGATTAAAATTTGGGCTAAAAGATCTAAGTTGTTAGATTCATTATGTTTAATCATGATCGGCATACTTAAATAATTTTGCTTAGTAATGGCTAGGACTAATGAGACCACCTTATTAAGTTGAAAAGTGAGAGTGAGGTAGTAGACAGGCTTTGCTTAGTAATGGCTAGGACTAATGAGACCACCTTATTAATTTGAAAAGTGAGAGTGAGGCTAGTAGACAGAGACTTTCGCGGCCTTCCCTTTACAGCTCAACAAATCTATGATTCATATAGAATATTTGGAGTTATTTCATTATATAATCTCTAATCTCTTGGCTATATATATATATATATATATATATATATAGTCTTACAAACCTCCATCTTACATAAAACCTCCTAATACATTCTAATATACCAACACTCCTCCTCAAGATGGGCGAAAGATATTCACTAAGTTCATCTTGTCACATACTCTAATCATATCTACAGAGCTAAGTCCCTTGGTCAGGCTGTCTGCTACCTGATCCTTTGTTGGAACGTGGCCTAGCTCCAATAGTCCACTGTCCAACTTCTCCTTGACGAAGAACCTATCGATCTCGAAGTGTTTGGTCCTGTCATGCTACACTGGATTGTTGGCGATACTGATGGCTGACTGGTTGTCATACCATAGTTTAATCTTGGCTCCTTGATCCAACTTTAGCTCCACCAGCATACTCTTCAGCCATATCAGCTCTGCAACTCCTAAGGCCATAGCTCTGTACTCCACTTCAGCAGTCGATCTGGCCACCACTAACTGCTTCTTACTCCACCAAGAGACCAAGTTGTCTCCTACAAATATTCAATAGCTCGAGGTAGACCTCCCGTCATCAGCACAACTAGCCCAGTCAGAGTCACAGTAGCCCTTGATGCTCACGTGATTATTCTCCTGAATATCAGCCCCTTTCTGGGAGCACCCTTCAAGTATCTCAGCATCTGGTACACTGCATCCATATGACCTTTCCTTGGGTCATGCATATAGCGGCTTACCACACTCACTGCAAAGTAGATATCAGGACGTGTGTGGCTCAAATAGATCAACTTGCCCACCAGTATCTGGTATCTGTCCCGGTCAACTGGTTCTCCAACCTCAACACCCAGCTTGAACCTCTGATTGATCGGCGTCGCTGCAGGTTTGCATCACAACATCCCTGTCTCTGTGAGAAGGTCCAGCGCATACTTTCTCTGAGAAAGAACAATCCCATCTGCTTCTCGAGCAATCTCAATCCCAAGGAAGTACCGAAGAAGGCCAAGGTCCTTCACCTCGAACTCCTTGCCAAGCTTCCCCTTGACTCGGGCAATCTCCTGCTCATCATCTCCTATGATAATTATATCATCCACATACACCGCAAGCATGGTGATGTGGCCTCCACTCTGACTGAAAAATACAGTGTGATCAGCGTTGATCTGCCGATATCTCATCCCTATCAACGCCCTCATGAATCTGTCAAACCACGCTCGAGGAGACTACTTCAATCCAAAGAGGGACTTCTTCAACCTGCAGACCTTGCCCACTGTCTTATCAGTGCAGAATCCCGGTGGTATCTCCATGTACACCTCCTCCACTAGATCCCCATGAAGAAATGCATTCTTCACATCCATTTGGTATAGCTTCCATCCACCATTCCCTGCCAAAGAAATCAGGGTCCTGACGGTGCTCATTTTCGCCACTGGTGCAAAAGTCTCGTCGTAGTCAATATCGTATGCTCGACTGTATTCTTTTACCACCAGTCGACCTTGTAGCGCTCAACCTGTCCATCTGGGTTCTTCTTCACAGTAAAGACCCACTTGCATCCGACTGCCCTCTTTCCCTCTGACAGTTTTACCAATTCCCAAGTGTGGTTCTTCTCAAGAGCCTCTAACTCCTTATGTATCGCCGCTTTCCACCTTAGATCGTTCTTGGCAACCTGCCAATTGTTAGGTACAATAATACTATCCAAAGACGCAATGAATGCTCCATGAGAAAAAGAGATGTTATCATATGAAACAAAATGAGTAAGGTCCCAACCATATCTATCAGGAAGATTTTCCACATTACTGCGAGTGGTCCTCCATACTGATAATGGTGTGGGAGAGGTAGGAAGAATGATATCACCTGAAGGAAAATCTGGTGGTAGTGGTGTAGGTGTCTCCGGAGTCGAGACGGACACAGGCAAGGGACTTGGCACTGGCACTATAGGTACTAGTTCTGCAGTTTGCTTCCCTTTCCTGCCGTAGGTAAGCAACTCTCCCTGAGCCGTGGGCCTAACACCTCTCATCTCCTCCCCCTGTTCCTCTTCACTCTCCTCCTCAACCGTTCTTCTATGCCATACTCCTAAATCTAAATCGGTCACCATACTCTCACCAATCTCCATATCGCCTTATACTCTCAGTGTCAGGTAAGTTGCCCATGGATGTGGTTCCCTCCTGACGGTAGTATGGCTCAAGCTCCCTGAAGTGAACATCCATGCTCATAAACCTCTTTTTCTCTACTGGGCTCCAGCACACGTATCCCTTCTGAGTCGCCGAATAGCCCACGAAGACACTTGATTGCTCTAGGGTCAAGTTTTCCAACAGACGGTCTGTTGTCCTTCACAAAACATACGCAGCCAAACACCTTCAGCGGGATTATCGCACTATTATTTTTTTGTAATATCTCACATGGAGACTTCCATCCCAGTACTTTTGAGGGCATCATGTTGATCAGTTGAGCTGTTGTCAACACTGCATGCCCCCACAGACTCTTGGGACATTCCTGGCGATCATCATGCTCCTTGCCACCTCCAGAAGGTGTCTGTTCTTCCTTTCTGCCACTCCATTCTGTGCTGGTGTGTATGCACAGGTGGTCTGATGCTGTATCCCTTGGGATGATAGGTATTCCTCAAGTGCTTTGTTGGTATACTCTGTCCTATTGTCATACCTTAGTACCTTCACCATTGCTCTGTACTGAGTCTGGACATATTTATGAAAGTTCCGAAAACAGGCAAAGACATCTCTTATTCTTCATCAAATACAGCCAGGTGACACGAAAGGAACAATCAATTAAAGAAACGAAATACTTGTAACCATTCATAGTAGTCGCGCACGGCCCCCAAACATCAGAATGTATAATATCAAAAACAGAAGAGCTTCTATGGCCCGCACTAACATATGAGCTCCTAGTAAGTTTGCCTAAATCACATGCATCACATACTAGTTTTTTCTTATTTGCTTTCTCATAAATAGATGGATACAACCTACTCAAAATACCAAAAGATGAGTGCCCCAACCGCCTGTGGTGGAGTATCAGTGTATCCTCGACACTCATCTTCGGTCCTCCTATTCTTGCCCTCTCTGCCATAGACACCAATGCCGAATCTATTCATTCCTGATCCAGGTACCACAGTCCATCATGCCAAGTGCCAGTCCCAAATCTTCGTCCCGTCTCCTTCTCCTTGAAGATCGCCTTAGGAATATTAAAAGAGACAATGCATTTTAGTTGGAAGATTATAGAACTAATGGACAAAAGACTGACTGGAAAAGAAGGAACATGCAAAACATTGGATAATTTTACTGAACCTGTACAATCGACAATACTCTTACCGACACTGGCTGGAAAGTACCATCGGCTGTTTGAATGCTGCCCGCCGATGCTAGGTGAGTGTAGGAAGAAAACTCACTAGCATTCCCTGTCACGTATCGAGACGCACCCGAATCGACAATGCAGTCCGACGATCTAAGGGAAGACATAGATGCAAGGGCAAGTGAGTCGTCAGTACCTTCCGATGGATGGGCATACATGGCAGCGTTTTCTCTGGCGAAGACTGAGGTGGATGCCTCCTCAGTTCCACTCCTCTTGTCTCCATCGCTTGACGCTCTCTTCTTTCTCTTAAGTACCTCCAGCATGCCCAATAGTGCCTGATCCTCCTCAGTATAGGCGCCATCAGTTCCCTCCTCGCCTTCTGCTACCAGCGGGTTCGCCCGATAACCTCCTCGACCACCTCGTCGACCCCCACGACCACGGGTACTTCCTCCAAATTGTCCACGTTCACCACCTAAATCTTCCTCCTTGGGTGGTTTGGTGCAATCATACCTCAGATGGCCTACTTTTCTGCAGTTGTAGCACTGCCGGAGGTCTCCCTTAGGTCATGTGCCGCTTGAATTGGCAACCACCAGTGGCGACTTCACTTCAGGAGGACCACATGCCCCTGTCTGCAGCTTGATGCGAGTCTCCTCCTGGATCATGGTCGAGATAGCCTCCTTAAGTGTAGGGATCTTCGATTGGGCTAGAAGTAGTGTTGTCCTCTGAGCAAACACTACGGCCAGCCCCTTAAGAAACTTCATATCTGAGGAGTGATCGTAATCCAACCACAGACGCTCCAACTCCGTGGCATACTCCTACACCGTCTTCTCTCCCTGTACGGTATCGTCGATCTTCCCCTTGATCTGGAAAACCCTCAAGTTATTCCCCACACCATCGTAGGTCCTTTTCAACTTCTCCAACACGTCCTTTACCATCTCAAGGCCATCCACTATGGCGGCGATCGACTGGACTAAAGAATTGAGGAGCCAAATGTATATTACCATATGAGTGGACTTCCACTCGTCGCGTCCTGCCGAGCCCTCATCCGGCTATGTCTTCTCTCATGACAAGAAACCCTCCAAATTCTTTCCTGCGAAGGTTCTCCTCCCCCGTCTGACCAACTCAGATAGGTGGCCGGTCCATCAAGCTTCAAATCGATGGAGGGAAGCTCTAACTTCGCCGGTGTTCGTGTCGCGCTCTCACCAGCCGACAGTTTCATCAACTTCATCAACGTTGCGACCTCCGCAGGGTCAACTTCTTGATGATCTCATCCATTGATCCTTCTCTTTTCCGATCACCTGACACCCGTCCCACGATTCACGTTCGTTCTCTTTGTCCTCTCCTAGACCCGATCATGCCTCTCCCCCATCGGATCTAGTCCTTCGATGTCAACGTCCGAAACGACCCGCAGGAAACGCCGGGAATCGCGGCAAAAGGCTCCTGCGGGTTAGGGTTTGGCGGTGGCGGTGGTGGTGGTGCGGCGGCGGCGGTGGTGGTGGGCGAGCGGTGCGGCGGCGGTGGTGGCGGCTAGGGTTTGGGCTCTGATACAATGTAGAATATTTGGAGTTATTTCATTATATAATCTCTTGGCTATATATATATATATATATATATATATATATATATATATATATATATATAGTCTTACAATCCTCCAACTTACATAAAATCCTTTAATACATTATAATATACCAACAATTCAATAAAAGTAGCTTGACAACGATTGTGAGAATTTCGTCAAAGAGTGGTGTATTTGGGGATGCCTAGTGTGGTGACGTCTTGGGCTAGACAAACTCCGTGCGTCAAGAAACTATTATGAGACAAACTCCGTGCATCAAGAAACTATTATGAGACAAACTCCGTGCGTCAAGAAACTATTATGTGTGGCTACGTGGAACTAAACTATACTCAATAAGATAAAGGGGTCTAAATTAAGTTCAGTCTCCAAGAAACTATTATGTGAGGCGATTGGATTTTAGAGGTCAAATGTCGAATAGTCAATAGAGTTCGTCTCTTGTAATTCTATAGTAACCAAGAAACTATTATTTGAGGTTGCTAGTAGGATTGTTAGGGATATTCGACCCACTAGGGATATCTTATTGTAAGATAATAGTGGGAATTAACCAATAAAACAAATTATTTTAATTGGTTTCATGTAGTTTACATTTAAAATTTGTCTTAATTTCACGTATATATTTGAATGCATAAATTGTTTTAAATTATGTCTAAACTCAACCCATTGCCTGGAATATTTGATTCCAGCAGACTAACTGGGCCCAGTTACCTTAATTCGTGCCGGAACTTGAGAATAGTTGTCTGTTCCGAAAATATTTACTATGTTCTTGACCAAGAAGTCTCAGAGGCACCTACTGCCGATGCAGCTATAAATGTCGTCACCACTTATGAGAAATGGAAGGATGGCCAAGAGCTATATGGTGGTCTCGATGTCTAGCATACTTCAAAAACAGCATGATAGCATGGAAACTGCTAGTGAGACCATGACCCACCTAAAGGAACTTTATAGTGAGCATGTTCAAACAACACGGTTCAATGTCTCCATGGAGATCTTTAGGGCGAAGATGTCCCAAGCATCAACTGTGAGTGATCCTTTTAAAGATGATCAACCATATAGAGCTGCAAGTTTACTTGATCCTAGCTTTGCTGCCAGATACATGATCTCAATTAATCATGAATTTCTACATGAATAAATTGGAGTCTACATTGCCTCAATAACATGTTGAAGTTTGCTGAAGAGAATATTAAGAAGGAAAAGGCATCTTTGTTACTCTTGACTGGAGGTAAGAGTTCTAAAAAGAGTTCTAAGAACATGAACACTTCCTTAAAGGCCAAGGGTAAGATCAACAAGGAAAGAACTTCCAAAGGCAAATCCAAGGGAAAACGTTTCCACTAAGGAAGACCATTGGAAGAGAAAATGCAAGGCGCATCTTAAAATTCTTAAGGAAGAAGAAACCTTTGGAAGTAACTCCTTGTATATGATTGATGTTCATCTACTTGGGTATTGGATATCAATTGTAATATGAAATTGTGAAGCAATGGTTGGTAAAGTTAATCAATCATACTTAAGAAAGTCTAAAGATATAAATTGTAAATATCTGTGGCATCTAAAAATAGGACATATCAATGAAGATATGATTAACAAGTTGATAAAAGAAGAAAACTCGGTTGCGAATCAAGAATCCTATCCAACTTAGGAATCTTGTCTTGTAGAAAAATGTCTTAACTTACCCTTTCAGAGAAAGGGAGATAGAGCCACAGAGAAATTACGATTCATTCATACGAATCCGTTGAAGGAAGCCGATTATGGAGGTTACAATTATTTCATTACATTCACCAATGACCATTCAAGAATGATATTCGTATACTTGATAAAGTACAAATCGAAATATTTTGAAAAAGTTCAAATAATTCATTAATGAAGTGGTGAAACAAACTGGCAAAAGTATCAAAGTACTTCGATCCACTCGCGGTGGTGAATACTTAGCGGTGAGTTTCTAGATCGTCCTAAAGACAAAGGGATATAACTCTCCAATGGACTCCTCCTGTTACTCCTCAACTTAATAGAGTATCTGAGAGGAGGAATCAAATGCACATGGACTGGTTTGATCCATGATGAGCTATATCGATCTGTTATTATCATTTTGGGGTTATGTATTGCTTGCTGCAACGCATGTTCTTAAGAGAGTTCCATCAAGAACTGTCCTGACATCACCAAATGAGTTATGACAAGGAAAAAAAAACCCAAGTCTGAAGTACCTTAAGATTTGAGGGTGTCCCGAGTATGTCAAGAGATAAATAACAGAAATGTTGGATGAGCGTTCTGAGAAATGTTGGTTTATAGGATACCCCAAAGAGAGTCTTGGATATTTTATATTTGCATAGTGAGACAAAAGTGTTTGTTTCTAGGCAAGTCGTATTTTTAGAAAAAAGTTTATTCTAGAAAAGGACAGTGGAAGGAAAGTTTTTCTTGAAGAGTCTCAAGAAGATTCCTCCACAGACCAAACAACAGTTGAAACTGTTCAACAGAGTAACATACATCAGATTTTGTTAAATAAAACCATGACCAAAACACTAGGTTGACTAGGGAACTTAAGCAACTGATATTGTTTCTGATGGATCAAGATGTTGATCATAAATGCTTCTTAATAGAAGAAGATGATGACCCAAGAAACTACAAGGAGGCAATATGTGATATCTACATGTAAGCCATGAGAACCGAAATGGACTTTAATGGACCCAGCTGAACTCATATTACCTATTGGGTGTTGTTGATATGGTATGTTGGGTGTCATATTTAAGTATAGTATAAGCACATGAGAATATTCTGAGGACATATTTGGGATGCCAGAATATGTCACAGGATATTCCATTATGAGATTATTGTCATAATGATTGAGATCATTGTATCAATGACTGTAAGGCTATACAATGCCAATGAGACAATCAATAAAATCATCAACTAATTTCAACATGGTATCAGAGCCAAGTTGCCACAAACCCTAGCCGTCACCAAGCTTCCACAAACCCACAGGAGGATTTTCTAGATCTCCTCCACCGAATACCGAACTCTTCCACGCCCCCCCTTCTTCCCTTCTCCGCCCTTCGCAGGCCACCCTTCGCTGTTGCTGCCCCGTCCCGCCACTGCTGCGGCTACTACTGCTGCTGTGGCTGCTGCGACTGCTGCGGCTGCTGCGACTGCTGCTGCTGCGAAGGTGGCTGTGACATGCATGCTGTCGCCTCCTCCGCACCAGCACGAGACGCCTAATAGGGATGCCTAGATCTGAAAAAAGGGGGGACATGTTCGGATCTTGGAGCGGACGACGAGGACGAGCGTGAGTCGTGGAGCGGAGGACGAGCGTGAGTCGTGGAGCGGACGTGACGTGATTGGATAGACGACGCATCGATGGAGGAGATCATCAAGAAACTAGATTCTGCAGAGGTGGCGACGTTGATAAAGTTGTTGACGATGTCGGCTGGTGAGAACACGACACGAACGTCGCCGGAGTTGAAACTTTCCTCCATCGATCTGAAATTAGATGGACCAGCCACCTATCTGAGTTGGTCACAGCGGGTGAGAAGAACCCTCGCAGGAAAAAACATGGAGGGGTTCCTGACGGGCGAGGCGACAGAGCCGGACGAGGGCTCGACCGGACGCGATGAGTGGAAGTCCACTCATATGGTGATCTACATCTGGCTTCTCAACTTCTTAGTCCAGTCTATTGCCGCCACAGTAGACGGTATCGAGATAGTGAAAGATGTGTGGGAGAAGTTGAGAAGGACCTATGATGGTGTGGGGAACAACTTACGGGTCTTCCAGATAAAGGAGGAGATTGATGACACCGAACAGGGAGAGAAGACGGTGCAGGAGTATGCCATGGAGTTGGAGCGTCTGTGGTTGGATTATGATCACTCCTCAGATCGGGCGAGCTGCGGGGACCCTAAGTGTAAGGAGAGAGAGGTGTGTCTGCAGGAGAGGACGATGAAGTTCCTCAAAGGGCTGACTGCAGCTTTCGCACAGAGGACGGCCCTACTTCTAGCCCAACCAAAGATCCCTAGCCTTGAGGAGGCTATCTCAGCCATGATCCAGGAGGAGACACGCATCAGGCTGCAAGCCGGGACAGGTGGTCCCCCCGAAGCAAAGTCAGCACTAGCGATCACCAGCTCAGGAAACATAGGATCTAAGGGAGAGCCTTGGCAGCATAACCGGCAGTGCTACAACTGTGGGGAGATGGGTCATCATCGGTATGCTTGTACCAAACCACCTAGGGAGGGAGATTCAGGTGGTGGACGAGGACCGTTCGGTGGACGAGGATATAATGGAGGACGTGGTCGTGGTCGAGGGGGTAGACGAGGCGGCCGAGGAGGTTATCGGGCGAACCTCCTGATATCAGAAGGGAACAGAGAAGCTGATGGCACCTTTACTGTGGAGGACCAGGCACTGGAAGACATGAGGAGTAGAACAGAGGAGGCGTCCACCTCATTCTTTGTTAGGGACAACACTGCCATGTATGCCCATCCATCAGAAGGTACTGACGAATCACTTGCCCTTGCGTCTTATCTCTTCCCTTAAATCATCAGACTGGATTATCGACTCGGGAGCATCTCGACATGTGACAAAAATGCTAGTGAGTTTTCTTCCTATACTCACCTAGCATCAGCAGACAGCATTCAGACAGCTGATGGCACTTTCCAGCCAGTGGTCGGTAAGGGTACTGTTAATTGTACAGGTTCAGTAAGATTATCCAATGTTTTACATGCTCCATCATTTCCAGTCAGTCTCTTGTCCATTAGTTCTATAATCCTCCAACTTAAATGCATTATTTCTTTTGATATTCCTAAGGTGACCTTCCAGGAGAAAGGGACAGGACGAAGACTTGGGACTGGCACTTGGCATGAGGGACTGTGGTACCTAGATCGAGAAGGACTGGACTCAGCATTGGTATCTATGGCAGAGAAGGCTGGCATGGAAGGACTGCAGCAGAGGACTGAGGATACCTTGATACTCCATCATCGGAGGATGGGACATTCTTCCTTTGATACTCTAAGTAAGTTGTATCCAAAGATTTATGCATAAACAAATAAAGAGAAATTTGTATGTGATGCGTGCGAGTTAGGAAAACTTACTAGGAGCTCATATGTTGGCACGGGTCATAGGAGCACTTTTGCTTTTGAGGTAGTACATTCTGATGTCTAGGGTCCATGTGCTACTAACACTATGAATGGTTATAAGTACTTTGTTTCTTTCATTGAGTGTGCCTCTCGTGTTACCTAGTTATATTTGATGAAAAATAAGAATGATGTACCTGCTTGTTTTCGGAATTTCCATAAGCATGTACAGACTCAGTACAAAGCAGTTGTGAAGGTACTGAGGTCTGACAATGGAACGGAGTATACCAACAGGACGCTTGCAGAATACCTGTCAGCACACGGAATACAGCATCAGACCACCTGTGCATACACACCAGCACAAAATGGAGTTGCAGAAAGGAAAACCAGACACCTTCTGGAGGTCGCAAGAAGTATGATGCTCGACATGAATGTCCACAGAGTCTGTGGGGGCATGCAGTGTTGACAGCAGCTCAACTCATCAACAGGATGCCCTCGAAGGTACTCGGATGGAAGTCCCCATGTGAGGTATTGCAAGGCAATAATAGTGGGATACTCCCACTGAAGGTGTTTGGGTGTGTGTGTCTTGTGAAGGACAATAGGCCATCAGTTGGGAAACTTGACCCTAGAGCGGTCAAATGCATCTTCGTAGGCTACTCGGCGACCCAGAAGGGGTATGTGTGCTGGAGTCCAGTAGAGAAGAAGAAGTTTGTCAGTATGGATGTCCACTTTCGGGAGCATGAGCTATACTACCGCCAGGACGGAACTTCACACAACACGCCTAATACTGCCTGTATTAGGCGAGAGGGGGAGATAGAGAACTTGGTGGTAACCGATTTAAAAGTTTGGCATGGAGGCACGGAGAAGGGACAAGAAGGTGAAGGTGTTAGGCCTACGGCTCAGGGAGAGTTACTTACCTACAACAGGAGAGAGAAGCAAACTGCAGGACCAGTACCGACAATGCCAGTGCCAAGTCTCTTGCCTGCGTTCGTCCCAACTCCTGAGGCACCGACACCAACCCCCCTTCAGGTGATACCCCCTCCTTCACAAGATATCATTTCTCCTACTTCTACTCCTCCCACACCACTATCTGTACGGAGGACCACTCGCAGCAATGCAAGAAATCCTCCAAACAGATATGATTGGGATATTGCTCAATTTGTTTCTTATGACCATATCCCTTCTTCTCATGGAGCATTTATAGCATCTTTGGATAGTATTACTGTACCTAACAATTCGCAGGTTGCCAAGAACGATCCAAAGTGGAAAGGGGCAATGCACGAGGAGTTGGAATCCCTGGAGAAGAACCACACTTGGGAGCTTGTGAGACTGCCAGAGGGGAAGAGAGCAGTTGGATGCAAGTGGGTCTTTACCGTGAAGCAGAACCCAGATGGACAGGTTGAGCGCTACAAAGCTCGACTAGTAGCCAAAGGATACAGTCAGACGTACGGCATCGACTATGACGAGACCTTCACACCAGTTGCAAAGATGAGCACTGTCAGGACTCTGATTTCTCTGGCAGCGAATGGTGGATGGAAGCTACACCAACTAGATGTGAAGAATGCGTTTATTCACGGAGATCTAGTGGAGGAGGTGTACATGGAGATACCACAAGGATTTGGCACCAATCAGACAGTAGGCAAGGTCTGCAGGTTGAAGAAGTCCCTCTATGGACTGAAGCAGTCTCCTCGAGCGTGGTTTGACAGATTCAGAAGGGCGATGATAGGGATGGGATATCAGCAGATCAATGCTGATCATACTGTGTTCTTCCATCGGAGTGGAGGCCACATCACCATGCTTGCGGTATATGTGGACGATATGATTATCATAGGAGATGATGAGTAGGAGATCGCCCAACTCAAAGGAAAGCTTGGCAAGGAATTCGAGGTGAAGGATCTCGGCCTTCTTCGGTACTTCCTTGGGATTGAGATTGCTCGAGAAGCAGAGGGGATTGTTCTCTCTCAAAGGAAGTATGCACTGGACCTTCTCACAGAAACTGGGATATTGGGGTACAAACCTGCACCGACACCAATAGATCAGAGGTTCAAGATTGATGCTGAGGCTGGAGAACCAGTTGATCGGGACAGATACCAGAGACTGGTAGGCAAGTTGATCTATTTGAGCCACACACGTCCTGATATCTGCTTTGCAGTAAGTGTGGTGAGCCGCTACATGCATGACCCATGGAAGGGTCATATGGATGCAGTGTACCAGATTCTGAGGTACTTGAAAGGTGCTCCCGGGAAGGGACTAATATTCAGGAAGAACAATCACGTGAGCATCGAGGGCTACTGTGATTCTGACTGGGCTAGTTGTGCTGAAGACAGGAGGTCTACCTCGGGATATTGCATATTTGTAGAAGGTAACTTGGTCTCCTGGAGGAGTAAGAAGTAGTCTGTGGTGGCCAGATCGACAGCTGAAGCAGAGTACAGAGCTATGGCCTTGGGAGTTGCAGAGCTGCTATGGTTGAAGAATATGCTGGTGGAGCTGAAGCTGGATCAAGGAGCCAAGATGAACCTGTGGTGTGACAATCAGTCAGCTATTAGTATCGCCAATAATCCAGTACAGCATGACAGGACCAAACACATCGAGATTGATAGATTCTTCATCAAAGAGAAGTTGGATAGTGGATTACTGGAGCTTGGCCATGTTCCAACCAGGGATCAAGTAGCAGATGGACTAACCAAGGGACTTGCCTCAGTGAGCATGATTAGAGAATGTGACAAGATGGGCTTAGTGAATATCTTTCACCCATATTGAGGGGGAGTGTTGATATGGTATGTTGGGTGTCATATTTAAGTATAGTATAAGCACATGGGAATATCCTGAGGACATATTTGGGATGCCAGAATATGTCACAGGATATTCCATTATGAGATTATTGTCATAATGATTGAGATCATTGTATCAATGACTCTAAGGCTATATAATGCCAATGAGACGATCAATAAAATCATCAATTAATTTCAACAGGTGTAAATGAGTCTACAAGCGAAAGTGTTGTGCTGATAGAAAGGTAGAGACCTTTAGAAAGGTTGGTAGAAAAAGGTTATAAGCAAAGACAAGAAGTAGACTTTGACGATTTTTTTTCTCCCGCAGCCATGCTGAAAATCCATTCGAATCTCGCTTGCTTTAGCTGCATATTATGATTATGAGATATGGCAAATGGATGTCAACACCACATTCCTAAACAGTAGGATTGAGGATGCCCTTTGTATGGAACAACCAGAAGGTTTCATATCTAAGGATGAAACCCATAAAATTTGCTAGTTGGAAAGGTCCATTTATGGACTAAAACTTATGTGTCCTTGCTAGCAGCCCAAACTTTCTTTATTCACAGGGAGACTGAGAAAAGGTTATTTCATATGTGATTAAGCTCTGTATTTCCTCCATCATAATGCATGTGCGCTTGAAAGAAGACCGAGGTTGGAAATCCGTTTTGATAAGACAACCAAAAAGTTTGATTTTATCAAAAATGTAGATGAACATTATGCGTACAAGAAGGTTAGTAGAAGCAGTATAGCAATATCAGTCCTTTATGTTGATGATATTTACTCATTGGGAATAATGTAGGAATGTTGCAATCAGTCAAGGCCTGGCTCTCTAAGAATTTTTCCATGAAAGATTTGGGAGAAGCATCCTTTATTCTATGATTAAAGCTATATAGAGAGACAAAGAACATGATACTAGATATTTCCCTGTGTATGTACGTAGACAAAATACTAAAGAGGTTCAATATGGAAAATTCCAAATGAGATTCTTTACCTTTTAGGCATGGAATTCATCTTTCCAAAAAGATGTCTCATAAGACACTTGAGGAAAGACGCAACATGGATTAACATTCCTTGCTATGGCAATAAGAAGTATCATATATGTGATGTTATATACATGGTCTGATATTGCGTTTGTTGTAAGTGTTACAAGCAGATATTAGTCAAATCCAGGTTTGAAACACTAGATTGCAGTCAAGCGTATCCTTAAGTACTTGAGGACTAAGGATCTATATCTTGTCTATGGAGGAAAGGAAGAATTAAGAGTAGAAGGATACATGAATGCATATTTCCAATCTGATATGGACGATTGAAAATCTAACTCCGGGTATGTTTTCACCTTAAATGGTAAGAGTAGTGAATTGTTGAGAGTATTAAAGGATTTTAGTCTCACATGGAGTAGAGTAGTAGAGAGATGGGTTAGCCTCTCCTATACATATGTAGCTCTACATCAATAATATACAAGTAAAGTATTCTACTAAATATCTATTTGGTATCAGAGCCAACCCCCCCCCCCATTTTCCCAAACCCTAACCCCCTCCACAGCCCCCCCCCCCCTTTTCCCTCTTCCTCCACCAACAGCCCCCCCCTTTTCCCTCTTCCGCCACCAGTAGCCGTCGGCCAGCAGCCCCCCCTCCCCCCGGCCAACCCCCCCTTCCCTCTTCTTCTTCTTCTGCGAGTTGTAACTCGGTTCTATCGTATGCAACTACGATTGCAAGAAAAAACGAGAAGTTTAATTTTCTGATTATCGTTTTTTTAGCAGTAAGTTGTAATCGAGATTTAGGGAGATAGCGAGAGAGAGAAAAGTGATGAGGAAGCTCACAATGAGGAGGAAGAAAGTGATGCTGCAGTACAGGGGGAGGAACAGACTACAAAAAAATCTACAGAGCTCCAAATCTATAGAAGAAGAAAGCAACAGTCAACTACTATGCCTATTGCCCCTACTGTGCCATGTCCCCCGCCTAACCCTGTCCCAGCTCCTGAAGATGCATCTCCAGCACCGGATTTCTCTGATTCGGATGCGGATCCCTCTGATTTGTATGGTATGGTCTCTCCTCTTTGTCCTTCTCCTATTCCCTTAAGGAGATCTTCTCGCAGTAATACGAAAATATTTTCTAATCGTTATGGTTATGAACATGACATCGCTCATTTTTTATCCTACTATAATCTATCCCCTACTTATGGAGCATTCATTGCATCATTAGACACCACCTCTTTGCCTAAGTGTTGGCAGGAAATGAAGGAAGATCAGAGGTGGAAAGCTGCAATGTTGGAGGAACTTAGGCACTTGAAAGAAATGGGATATGGGATCTTGTTCAATTACCTAAAGGAAAGAGAGCAGTTGGATGCAAATGTGTCTTCACAGTAAAGTAGACGCCAGAAGGAAAGGTGGAGCGATACAAGGCATGATTGGTTGCAAAGGGATTCACTCAGTCCTATGGCATCGACTATGATGATACATTTGCTCCAGTAGCAAAGATGAGCACTGTAAGAACCTTGGTTTCTCTTGCAGCAAACCATGGGTGGCATCTTCATTAATTGGATGTGAAGAATACCTTTCTTCATAGAGATCTACAAGAGAAAGTATACATGGAGACGCCCCCGGGTTTTTGCAACAAGCAGTCAACAGGAAAAGGTATGTAAGCTGAAGAAATCACTGTATGGACTCAAGCAATTTTCTCGGACCTGGTTTGAAAGATTCAGAAAGGCTGTCACAGGCATGATGTACAACCAGACCAATCTCGATCACACGGTCTTCTTTCGACATGCGAGAGGCCACGTCACCATACTTGCAGTATATATAGATAATATAGTGATCATAGGTGATGAGGAGGAAATTACCCAGTTGAAGTCAAAGCTTGCCAAGAAATATGAAGTAAAGGACTTGGAAATGATGAGGTATTTTCTCGGGATTGATGTGGCTCGAGGAAGAGATGAGATCGTCCTCTCTCAGAGGTAGTATGTACTAGATCTGCTTACAGAAACTGGTATGCTGAGATGTCGATCAGCATTCACTCCAATCGATCAGAAAGATAAGTTGGGGGCAGAGACAGGAGAGCCGGTTGATCGTGAGAGATATCATAGACTTGTAGGCAGATTGATTTATCTAGGCCACACTCGCCCTGATATCTCATTTGTTGTGAGTGTAGTGAGTCGCTACATGCATGATCCAAGGAAGAGCCACATGGATGCAGTTTTTCACATTCTGAGATATCTGAAGGGGGCTCCTAGAAGAGGGCTATGGTTCAAGAACAACGGACACATGGGTGTTGAGGGGTACTGCGATGCAGATTGGGCAAGCTGCATGGATGACAGAAGGTCTACCTCAGGTTACTGTGTCTTTGTGGGGGGTAACCTAGTCTTATGGAGAAGTAAGAAACAGTCTGTGGTAGCACGATCGATCGCTGAAGTAGAATATAGAGCTATGGCTTTGGGAATGTCAGAGTTGTTGTGGATAAAAGCACTGCTGATAGAGTTGAAGATGGACCAGGAAACACTATTGCGCCTTCTGAGTGACAGTCAAACTGTATTAAGTATAGCTAACAATCCAGTTCAGCATGACAAAACAAAGAACATCAAGCTAGAGAAAGGGATATTAAAGCTCGATCATGTTCGCTAAGAAGAGCAAGTCGCGGATTGTCTTACTAAGGGTCTTAATTCATTGAGCCTTTCTAAACTATGTGACAAGATAAAGATGATTGAAATTTATCGCCCATCTTGAGGGGGAGTATTGAGAGTATTAAAGGATTTTAGTTCCACATGGAGTAGAGTAGTAGAGATAGGGGTTCGTCTCTCCTATATATATATATAGCTCTACATCAATAATAAACAAGCAAAGTATTCTACTAAATATCTATTTCAATTAAAGAAATGGTAAGCAAGATACTAGTGCTTAACTCTACTACAAAGGCTGAGTATATATCTACTTCAGAAGCAGCTAAGAAGTTGTTTCGACAAGAAAGTTCGTTATCGAACTTACGATAGTTCCTACCATAGTTGATAGAGTAAATTTGTACTACGATAACAATGGGGTTGTAGCTCAAGCCAATGAAGCAATGGATTATCAAAAGTCCAAACACATAGAGCGATGATTTTATCTCATTCAAAATTTCATAGGTAGAGAAGACGTAAGCATTCAAAAGATATCGTGATCCACTAACCAAAGCCTTATTGGTGTAACTATTTGAGAAACATATTGAGAAGATGGGCATGCTATAGTTGAGTAATTAATTAACTATAGTGTTTGATAGAGGTGACTTGCACGCGGAATGCGGAATCTATAGAGTGAGCCCTCACGCAGAATGCGGAAGCTATGCAAAAGAAAAATACAAAACACCATAGAATTAACGAAGTTCGGCAGTGTGCCTACGTCCTCCAGACAACTATAGTTTTTCTCTCCACTAAGAATAGTGGGATTACAAATTACAATGACTCTCTCTTGGATTCACTCAAGAGGCTCACAAAGGTTCTTTTTGCTCTCATACAAAGGTATGGACACACTTTGGTAGATCACTAAGAAGAAGCACCCGAGGAAGAAGCACTACCCGAATGAACACCACTAGCAAGGAGCAAACACCAAAGGAGCACCAAAACATCCCCCATTCACCTCCTGTTGATATGGTATGTTGGGTGTCATATTTAAGTATAGTATAAGCACATGGGAATATCCTGAGGACATATTTGGGATGCCAGAATATGTCACAGGATATTCTATTATGAGATTATTGTCATAATGATTGAGATCATTGTATTAATGACTGTAAGGCTATATAATGCCAATGAGACAATCAATAAAATCATCAACTAATTTCAACATGGTATCAGAGCCAAGTTTCCACAAACCCTAGCCGTCACCAAGCTTCCACAAACCCACAGGAGGATTTCCTAGATCTCCTCTACCGAACTCTTCCACGCCCCGCCCTTCTTCCCTTCTCCGCCCTTCGCAGGCCGCCCTTCGCTGTTGCCGCCCCGTCCCGCTACTGCTGCGGCTACTACTGCTGCTGCGGCTGCTGCGACTGCTGCTGCTGCTGCGACGGCGGCTGTGACATGCGTGCTGCCGCCTCCTCCGCACCAGCACGAGACAGCGCCTAATAGGGATGTCTAGATCTGAAAAAAGGGAGAACATGTTCGGATCTAGGAGAGGATGACGAGGACGAGCGTGAGTCGTGGAGCGGACGTGACGTGATTGGATAAACGACGCATCGATGGAGGAGATCATCAAGAAGCTAGATTCTGCGGAGGTGGCGACGTTGATGAAGTTGTTGACAATGTCGGCTGGTGAGAACACGACACGAACGTCGCCGGAGTTGAAGCTTCCCTCCATCGATCTGAAATTAGATGGACCAGCCACCTATCTGAGTTGGTCACGGCGGGTGAGAAGAACCCTTGCAGGAAAAAACATGGAGGGGTTCCTGACGGGCGAGACGATAGAGCCGGACGAGGGCTCGACAGGACGCGATGAGTGAAAGTCCACTCATATGGTGATCTACATCTGGCTTCTCAACTCCTTAGTCCAGTCTATTGCCGCCACAGTAGACGGTATTGAGATGGTGAAAGATGTGTGGGAGAAGTTGAGAAGGACCTATGATGGTATGGGGAACAACTTACGGGTCTTCCAGATAAAGGGGGAGATTGATGACACCGTACAGGGAGAGAAGACGCTGCAGGAGTATGCCACGGAGTTGGAGCGTCTGTGGTTGGATTATGATCACTCCTCAGATCGGACGAGCTGCGGGGACCCTAAGTGTAAGGAGAGACAGGTGTGTCTGCAGGAGAGGACGATGAAGTTCCTCAAAGGGCTGACTGCAGCTTTCGTACAGAGGACGGCCCTACTTCTAGCCCAACCAAAGATCCCTAGCCTTGAGGAGGCTATCTCAGCCATGATCCAGGAGGAGAAATGCATCAGGCTGCAAGCCGGGACATGTGGTCCCCCCGAAGCAAAGTCAGCACTAGCGATCACCAGCTCAGGTAACACAGGATCTAAGGGAGAGCCCTGGCAGCATAACCTGCAGTGCTACAACTGTGGGGAGATGGGTCATCATCGGTATGCTTGTACCAAACCACCTAGGGAGGGAGATTCAGGTGGTGGACGAGGACCGTTCGGCGTACGAGGATATAATGGAGGACGTGGTCGTGGTCGAGGGGGTAGACGAGGCGGCCGAGGAGGTTATCGGGCGAACCTCCTGATATCAGAAGGGAACGGAGAAGCTGATGGCATATTTACTGTAGAGGACCAGGCACTGGGAGACATGAGTAGTAGAACAGAGGAGGCGTCCACCTCATTCTTTGTTAGGGACAACGCTGCCATGTATGCCCATCCATCAGAAGGTACTGACTAATCACTTGCCCTTGCGTCTATCTCTTCCCTTAAATCATTAGACTAGATTATCGACTCGGGAGCATCTCGGCATGTGACGGGGAATGCTAGTGAGTTTTCTTCCTACACTCACCTAGCATCAGCAGACAACATTCAGACAGCTGATGGCACTTTTCAGCCAGTGGTCGGTAAGGGTACTGTTAATTATACAGGTTCAGTAAGATTATCCAATGTTTTACATGCTCCATCATTTCCAGTCAGTCTCTTGTCCATTAGTTCTATAATCCTCCAACTTAAATGCATTGTTTCTTTTGATATTCCTAAGGTGACCTTCCAGGAGAAAGGGACAGGACGAAGACTTGGGACTGGCACTTGGCATGAGGGACTGTGGTACCTAGATCGAGAAGGACTGGACTCAGCATTGGTATCTATGGCAGAGAAGGCTGGCATGGAAGGACTGCAGCAGAGGACTGAGGATACCTTGATACTCCATCATCGGAGGATGGGACATTCTTCCTTTGATACTCTAAGTAAGTTGTATCCAGAGATTTATGCATAAACAAATAAAGAGAAATTTGTATGTGATGCGTGCGAGTTAGGAAAACTTACTAGGAGCTCATATGTTGGCACGGGTCATAGGAGCAATTTTGCTTTTGAGGTAGTACATTCTGATGTCTGGGGTCCATGTGCTACTAACACTATGAATGGTTATAAGTACTTTGTTTCTTTCATTGAGTGTGCCTCTCGTGTTACCTGGTTATATTTGATGAAAAATAAGAATGATGTACCTGCTTGTTTTTGGGATTTCCATAAGCATGTCCAGACTCAGTACAAAGCAGTTGTGAAGGTACTGAGGTCTGACAATGGAACGGAGTATACCAACAGGACGCTTGCAGAATACTTGTCAGCACACGGAATACAGCATCAGACCACCTATGCATACACACCAGCACAAAATGGAGTTGCAGAAAGGAAAAATAGACACCTTCTTGAGGTCGCAAGAAGTATGATGATCGACATGAATGTCCCACAGAGTCTGTGGGGGCATGCAGTGTTGACAGCAGCTCAACTCATCAACAGGATGCCCTCGAAGGTCCTCGGATGGAAGTCTCCATGTGAGGTATTGCAAGGCAATAATAGTGGGATACTCCCACTGAAGGTGTTTGGGTGTGTGTGTTTTGTGAAGGACAACAGGCCATCAGTTGGGAAACTTGACCCTAGAGCGGTCAAATGCATCTTCGTAGGCTACTCAGCGACCCAGAAGGGGTATGTGTGCTGGAGTCCAGTAGAGAAGAAGAAGTTTGTCAGTATGGATGTCCACTTTCGGGAGCATGAGCCATACTACCACCGTGACGGAACTTCACACAACACGCCTAATACTGCCAGTATTAGGTGAGAGGGGGAGATGGAGAACTTGGTGGTAACCGATTTAGAAGTTTGGCATGGAGGCACGGAGAAGGGACAAGAAGGTGAAGGTGTTAGGCCTACGGCTCAGGAAGAGTTACTTACCTACAGCAGGAGAGAGAAGCAAACTGCAGGACCAGTACCGACAGTGCCTGTGCCAAGTCCCTTGCCTGCGTTCGTCCCAACTCCTGAGGCACCGACACCAACCCCCCTTCAGGTGATACCCCCTCCTTCACAAGATATCATTTCTCCTACTTCTACTCCTCCCACACCACTATCTGTACGGAGGACCACTCGCAGCAATGCAGAAAATCCTCCAAACAGATATGGTTGGGATATTGTTCAGTTTGTTTCTTATGACCATATCCCTTCTTCTCATGGAGCATTTATAGCATCTTTGGATAGTATTACTGTACCTAACAATTGGCAGGTTGCCAAGAACGATCCAAAGTGGAAAGCGGCAATGCACGAGGAGTTGGGAGCTCTGGAGAAGAACCACACTTGGGAGCTTGTGAGACTGCCAGAGGGAAAGAGAGTAGTTGGATGCAAGTGGGTCTTTACCGTGAAGCAGAACCCAGATGGACAGGTTGAGCGCTACAAAGCTCGACTAGTAGCCAAAGGATACAGTCAGACGTACGACATCGACTATGACGAGATCTTTGCACCAGTTGCAAAGATGAGCACTGTCAGGACTCTGATTTCTCTGGCAGCGAATGGTGGATGGAAGCTACACCAACTGGATGTGAAGAATGCGTTTCTTCACGGAGATCTAGTGGAGGAGGTGTACATGAAGATACCACCAGGATTTGGCACCAATCAGACAGTAGGCAAGGTCTGCAGGTTGAAGAAGTCCCTCTATGGACTGAAGCAGTCTCCTCGAGCGTGGTTTGACAGATTCAGAAGGGCGATGATAGGGATGGGATATCAGCAGATCAATGCTGATCATACTGTGTTCTTCCGTCGGAGTAGAGGCCACATCACCATGCTTGCGGTATATGTGGACGATATGATTATCACAGGAGATGATGAGCCGGAGATCGCCCAACTCAAAGGAAAGCTTGGCAAGGAATTCGAGGTGAAGGATCTCGGCCTTCTTCGGTACTTCCTTGGGATTGAGATTGCTCGAGAAGCAGAGGGGATTGTTCTCTCTCAAAGGAAGTATGCACTGGACCTTCTCACAGAAACTGGAATGTTGGGGTGCAAACCTGCAGCGACACCAATAGATCAGAGGTTCAAGATTGATGCTGAGGCTGGAGAACCAGTTGATCGGGACAGATACCAGAGACTGGTTGGCAAGTTGATCTATTTGAGCCACACACGTCCTGATATCTGCTTTGCAGTAAGTGTGGTGAGCCGCTACATGCATGACCCACGGAAGGTCATTTGGATGCAGTATACCAGATTCTGAGGTACTTGAAAGGTGCTCCCGGGAAGGGACTAATATTCAGGAAGAACAATCACGTGAGCATCGAGGGCTACTGTGATTCTGACTGGGCTAGTTATGCTGATGACAGGAGGTCTACCTCGGGATATTGCATATTTGTAGGAGGTAACTGGGTCTCCTGGAGGAGTAAGAAGCAGTCTGTGGTGGCCAGATCGACAGCTGAAGCAGAGTACAGAGCTATGGCCTTGGGAGTTGCAGAGCTGCTATGGTTGAAGAATATGCTGGTGGAGCTGAAGCTGGATCAAGGAGCCAAGATGAAGCTGTGGTGTGACAATCAGTCAGCTATTAGTATCGCCAACAATCCAGTACAGCATGACAGGACCAAACACATCAAGATTGATAGATTCTTCATCAAAGAGAAGTTGGATAGTGGATTACTGGAGCTTGGCCATGTTCCAACCAGGGATCAAGTAGCAGATGGACTAACCAAGGGACTCGCCTCAGTGAGCATGATTAGAGGATGTGACAAGATGGGCTTAGTGAATATCTTTCACCCATCTTGAGGGGGAGTGTTGATATGGTATGTTGGGTGTCATATTTAAGTATAGTATAAGCACATGGGAATATCCTGAGGACATATTTGGGATGCTAGAATATGTCACAGGATATTCCATTATGAGATTATTGTCATAATGATTGAGATCATTGTATTAATGACTGTAAGGCTATATAATGCCAATGAGACAATCAATAAAATCATCAACTAATTTCAACACCTCCTTATATAGCTTCATGGGATAGTAGCTTCTCCTCCAAGATTGTATTCTCCTTAACCTTGGGAACTCCAAAAGTCATTAGACTCTCCAAGGTTCATGAACCTTGGGAATAACAATACTTCTCCTACACTTTTGGAAAGACCACCCATTATTTAGTGCATGTGAGAGATTTTTGACATATATGCCACTTAAGCCAATTCATATTTATGAAGTATCTATACAAATATAATGTTTTGTAAGTATAATATTGAATAGTGATTCAAATAAAGTTTTATCTCATCGTATATGTGAATCATTTTTAAATTGTATTCCTATATGATATAGTCCAAATAATAGAACTTAGTAGGTTATGTATAATTTAGATTATACCCTCTGATCTACTCTCACTTGAAATGATCCATTACTAAATAAGGTGCATAGTCGAAGGAATGACCAACTGGACTTTGCTCATTTCAGTTAGACTAGTAACACTTCTGATAGGCTGATCAGAATCATAGATCATGTATATGAGATGCATATCAAACATGCGGGTGTTCATTGAAGAATAAGTTCACTGAACGACTCACTCACTAGATTTCCAGTAGATCTTTACATTTAATAATCGTCAACGTGAATCTAGAGTTACAAGTAGTGTAACGTCCTTTGACTTGAGACACCATGGTTGTCTTGTATTCAAGTCAATATGCTTTGACACTATTATCGTATCTTGCCTTAAATGGTTGCATCAAAGATAACGGTGGGTATAGACATGTGAGTGATCAATAGAGGACTTCTGACTCTAAGTAAAGAAGAGCTAAGTATGCCCGGTTTTGTCTAAGTCTAATAAACTATGACCACAGTAAATGAGAGTTCGATTTTCATTAGGATAAGACTTAAAGGAACTAGAGCAAAGATCGACTCCTTGGGTTTGATGACTTGATATACCCTATATGGCATTGATTAATTAGTATGACAAGAGGAAATTATTTGCACGAGATCTTGTATAATCGGGTTCATAGATAGAGATATCCAAGTCGACCAAGGTAGTCGTGACATGTTGCTAAGTGTCACTCACAACTTACAAACGGCTTTGAAATAAGTTAGTAGGAGTACTACAGAGTTTCTAAGAGGGCAAAATTGAATGGTTCATTTTTTTCGTTTCGTTAATGGATTTGGACCTTATGAGTCTTAAATGATGAGGCTTTATCTACAGAACATCCTAAGGACCTATGTGTAAAAAGAGTTTTTGCAAAAGCGGTCCAGAGACAATTAATAAATTACATTTGCATTTAGTAGCTTATTGCATTACTGTAATTAATTAATTGACTCGTCCTTTTTCCATTAGGATAGCTTGGGATTCAAGCCACCTCCACAATTCAACCTCCTAAAAAGGGTATAAACATGGGCTTGGAGTAGACTCTTCCCTCATACCAAAAGTTAAAAGAGAGAGCTCTTCACAAGTAGAGAGAGGACCTGCCTAAGATCTATTTTAAAGATATTGTTCTTTCATCTAGCTTCGAAGAAACTCTAGAGAAGCAAGGTAGTGTTCTTTTTTTTAAGCCTAGTGTATGACGAGTCAGCTTATGGCATCAACAAGTTGGATCGGCTGATCAACCGTACTTGGGTTGACTAAAAACTCCATTATTTTTCTTAGATTAATTATGCAAGTAGATCCGACCATTAATTCTTCTCTGCAATTATTAGATAATTATGCAAGTAGATCCAACCATTAATTCTGCTCTGCAATTATGAGATAATCCTAATGGCTCCTCTGAAGGATTTGGCCTCTTCACGATCTCATTGCTGAGAATCGTAGTTGTAACCTCCTCCATCTTGTGAGTCTTTTTCTCATAAAGGATTGTTGTTACCAAATGGTCATACGACATTAGAAATGAATATAGGAGCGAAAGAACTTGGTCGTCTTTCTCTAACTTTACCCCCGGACACAAAAGATAGCTTACCACCATATTTAAGTTGTTCAGATGGTACAAAATTTGGGTCCCTTCTTTCATGAGAAAACGGTAGAGTTGCTTTTTATGTACAACTTTTCTGACAAAGACTATCATATACAAGCTCTTTACCTTCAACCATAAACATGACATAGAAGTTTCTGTCATGACGTTGTACATCACCTTATTTGCGAGATAAAGCTCTAACGTATGCTGTTGCTTTTGGTCTATATCTGCTCATGCTTCATTTGTTATATTGGAAGGTTTCTTTCCCTTCTTGACAATGAACTTGTTAATCCCGAGGCTTAATCAAAGATGATAGAACCAGAAGTTGAAGTCACGATCATGAGTTCACACAAGAGTCCCCTTCCTGATATCTCTCGATCCAACAAGAAGATTATATATGGGATCTGATTACAACTTGAAACAAGATAAGAAAAGAATCAGAGAAAACTATCTTCTCGTTCTTCCTTGCAATCGTAGTTGCAAACAGACAAAACCGAGTTTACAACTAGCAAAATAGAAGAGGAAGAAGAAGAATAAACTCTGCTTGCTGGGGTGATGAAGATCACCGTTGCTAAAAGCAAGATTCGCCTCACATGATCTGCTCCCAGGAACAAGCAAGTTCACGTAGAACTTCTGGAATGCTCGCTGTCACCTCTTTGTTTGGACTCGCACGAACCTCCTGGACTGCAATGACGGCTGCTGCAACTCTCTTCTTTTCCTCTATCTTCAAAGTAAGTCCTCAAAGAGGCATGAAGGGAGTATTTATAGACGGTGAAAACCCTAGCCGCCTAACAGTTGTGGAAAGATAGGAACAGATTAATTACTAATCCCTAAAAGATACGAACAAATTAATTTCAAATTCCACAAAAAACGGATCTGAATAACAGACCATATCTTTCCATAACTGTTCAAAAATATCCGTAGTAGCAGCAGTGCAAGCCGCAGCGCATACGACAGCGCATGCGGCAGCCCATGCGACCGCCCATGTGGCCTGCCCATGCGACCGCCCATGCGACCAAGCATGCGACCCGTCCATGCGACCCGCCCATGCGACCACCCATGCGACCGCGCATGCAGCTCATGCATGAGAGAGCGCATCAAATGCGCACAAGCACCTGCGCCAACAAAGCGCCACTTTGCGCCCTTGAGCCCGAGCTAGAGTTAGAGCCCAAGCCCGAGCCCGAGCCCGAGTCCGAGTCGCTAAGCCCTTTTAGGGCTTAGCTCCTATGGAATAAATTCCAAGAGAATGACAAAAAGCATAAATGCTTTTATTAAGGATTTAATCCTTCTACATCCTAATAAAATACCCCCACATAGCACCCATGTACCTCACCACAACCCATGTGCACACCTCAACACAAGCAAAGCATTATATTGAGATACCCACTTGGTGGTGTAGCAAATGTGGGACTATCTTTCATAGTCCAAAGGCAAAAACACCAACATTCCCATACATATCTCAATATATGGGTTGAGCGTTCCTCATAGTAATTTTCCATCATGCATTAAGATATATGTTGCTTCGACTTGAATCTTCCTGCATGGGTCAAAATAACAGCATGATACAAGAATGGACTAAGCCTTGAATTTTGCACCATAGTTGTAATTCTTCCCACTCACACAATGACATCAACTGTGCTTCCGGTTGCACATTGAAGGTCATGTGCACGCCTAGTTTCGGTGTATGTATTTTGGTTGTCTACAAGTTTTTCCTCAAGAGACGGCATGTTCTCTTTTCATACATTATAGGTGAGTTCTTAAAGAGTCCTTGGCATGAAGCATTGCGCTTCCTTGCGGTGCTACGTCGCTATGACATGGACTTCTGCCGAGGTTCACTCCCTCATGTGGTGTCATCTACTGTAGCATGAGGTTCACTCCCTCTTTGTAGTGCCAAACTATCCAGCACGAAGCCTTGCGCTTTCTTGCGGTGTTACGCCGCTGTGACATGACTTTCCGCCGAGGATTTACTTCTTTTACCTCTGTGGTGTCACACCACTGTAACATGAGGTCATCGACCTCTTTATAGTGCTGCCTACCACTCTTCATTCTACAGCATAAGGCCTACCTATGCGCGGTTCTACGCCGTTGTGACATGACTTAATGCCGAGGATTTACATCTTTTACCTCTGTGGTGTCACACCACTGTAGCATGGGATACAAGTCCCTTGTAGTACTGAAACTACGTGCTTCCTGTAAAGCACATCGGGCATTCACTCTGTCCGAGAACTCATTAAGGCGTCAAAGCCATCCTTTCAAAGAAAATTGTTCTTCATAAAGAACAAGAATTAGACAACAGTGGTTCTGGGTCCGTAACCCCTTAATGTCTCAAATGACTACCCACTGTTCCTGATATTCTCCCAGTCAATGGTCCTACTTTGAACCAAAAGCTAGATGCCTAGTAGATTTCTCTTTGAATTAATAGCATAAAACTTTATGGTAGAATTACATAGACACAATATCAGAATATCTTCAAGCCCATTTTGGTTGCTGTGTCCTCGACCAGCTGACACTTGAGACCCTTGGTGAACTGGTCCGCCAGGTTCTCCTAACTCCGAACATCAATTTTGGAAATGACTCCAGTCTTAATCAGATCATTCACTGCCCTGTGTCTCAACCGCACAGTCATCTTCTTACCATTGAAGAGGTCATTTGATGCCACCGCTGCAGTCGCTTGGTTGCCGCAGTATATCGGTACCGCCGAAATCTGCGCACCAACCAATGGAAGATCATACATGATCTCCTGAAGCCACTCTGCTTCATCCGCTATAGCAGCCGGTGCATAAAACTCAGATTCCATCGAGGAATGAGAGAGCATAGTCTGCTTCTACGACTTCCACGATGTAGCAGCTCCACCCATGGTAAAGACGTATTCTCCTGTGGACCTTTCGCTCTCTACTTCTGAACACCAGCTTGCATCACTGAAGCTTTCCACTACTGTCGGATACCTATTGTAGTGCAGTGCATACTTCTGGGTCCTCCTGAGATATCTTATCACTCTCTTCACAGCGTGCTCCACACATGGGTTGCTCGTGAATCGACTCAATATCCCCATGGCAAAAGCTATGTCAGGCCTTGTGGCAGTTGTTGCATACATAAAACTCCCCCTAACGCTTGAATACTCCAGCTGCCTGACGCTTTCCCTAGGATTTGGCTTCAACTTCTTGTCACACCTGTATGAAGTATCGATCCCTAGAAGATTCTGATATCCATAGAGTGTGGGCATCTTCCCAATATAGTGAGACTGTGACAGCGCCACTCCAGTGTCCGTCCGGATGATCTTTATCCCGAGGATAACATCAGCTTCTCCAAGTCCTTCATACTAAACTTGGATGAGAAGAACTTCTTTGTCTCAGTGACTCGTGCTAGATCCGTACCTAGGATCAGCATGTCGTCTACATAAAGACAAACAATGACCCATCTTCTGTCAGCGAACTTAGTGTAAACGCACTTGTCCTTTTCACTGACCCTGTAGCCGTTTGATCTTATGACTTTATCAAACTTCTCGTGCCACATCTTGGGAGCTTGCTTCAGACCGTAATGATTTCACCAACTTGCAGACTTTGTCTTCAAGTCCTTTGATGACAAATCCTTCTGGTTGTTGCATATAAATCTCTTCGGTCAATTCTCCATTCAGGAATGTTGTCTTAACATCTATTTGATGAATGACTAGCTTGTGTATTGCACTTAGAGCAATCAACATCCTGATGGTTGTCATCTGCGCTACTGGAGCATATGTGTCAAAGTAGTCGATCCCCTGCTTCTGAGAAAACCCCTTAGCAACCAGTCTTGCATTGAACTTGTCAACAGTTTCATTGGTCTTTATCTTCTTTTTGAAGATCCACTTGCATCCGATTGGTTTAGCTCCTTCCGGCAGATCGACAAACACCCAAGTATTATTGGAGGTTATTGAGTCAAACTCGTCATTTATAGCCTCCCTCCAGAAGACGTCTCTGGTCTTCATCGCCTCATCATAGGTAAGCGGATCTGCTTCCATATGATAGGTGACGAAATCTTCTCGGAAGTCCTGTCTCCTCACCCGCTTAGTTCTCGGTTCTGTGAGTTCTGGTTCGAACTTGTCTCTGGAATGACAAATTCTTCATAGACTACATCTTCTTTGAAAGCTTCAGCCTCCTGTGCACCCACACTAGTCTTTGGAATATCCGCGATAATAATGTTCTTGTGCCTTGCAAATTTATCTTCAAAGAATTCTGCGTCGCGAGATTCAATGATATGATTTGATTCTATATCAAGAAACCTCCGAGCATCACTCTTCTCAGCATATTCCAAGAAGATGGTCTTCTTTGTCCTCGTACCTAGTTTCTGAATCTTCACGTCCGGGAGCTTCGCATATGCCAGATACCCCCACATTCAAATGACATTCAAGTTGGGTTTGACTTTGAACCAAAGTTCATGAGGAATGACATCGGATGTTGCGTACGGCACTCTGTTCAGGATGAACGTAGCCGTCAACGCGGCTTCTCCCCAGAAGCAGTTTGGAAGACCCGCAGTTAACAACATTGAGTTCATCATTTCTGTCAACGTCCTTTTCTTCCTCTCAGCTACTCCATTTGATTGAGGAGAATACAGAGCAGTCGTCTCATTGACAATTCCATGTTCTTTGCAGAACGATGCAAATTCAATAGACCTATACTCTCCGCCTCGATCACTTCTAAGTCTCTTGAGTTGTTGTCCTGTCTGACGTTCAGCTTCAGCCTTGAACTCTTTAAACTTCTCAAATGCTTCGTCCTTTGACTTGAGCATATAAACGAACTCATACTTCAAGTAGTCGTCGATGAATGTAATAAAATACTTCATCTTGGTCTATGTGGAGAACTGTTTGAAGTCACAAATATCTGAGTGCACCAACTCCAGAAGATCTATGCTTCGGTTAACCCATTTAAACGGCTTTTTGGTAATCTTTGTCTGCGCACAGACCTCACACTTCTCCACCTCCTTACCCCCACATTTGGAGATAAGCCCTAGACTAGACATCTTGTTTATTCTTTTACAATGAACATGTCCTAGTCTATTGTGTCATAACTCAAGAGAATAACCAGAAGAAGTGATTGCATTTATCATTGTAGCAGGAGTTACAAGTTAAAGTTTGAACATCCTTTCGGTACAAAAAGCTTTTCCGAAGTATGTTCCTTTGAAAGACATCACCATCTGTCCAGCATTAATGTCCATCCTCAAGCCTGCGTTGCAGAGAAGACTTCCTGAGACCAGATTCTTGTCTATCATTGGTACATGCTTCACATCCTGAAGCATCAGTGACTTCCCCGAGGTCAGGTTCAGTACCACCGTTTCGGTCCCTAGTACTTCAGCTTGTGCCTGGTTCGCCACCATAACCTACTCAGATGTAGGCTTGTAGGTGATGAATAACTCCTTCTTTGAGCAAACATGGCAGGATGTGCCAGTGTTCACCCACCAGTCAGAGTCGACACCAGTCGTGACAACCTGCACAATCATAGCAACCTTGTTAGGCTCATCTTGCTCTGTCTGTTTGGGCTTGGATCTGCAGTCACTCCGGTAGTGGCCCTTGCCACAATTGAAGCAAGTCACTTCAGACTTGGGCTTTGGGTTCGGCTTGAATGAAGCCGACTTCACCTTCAGATGGTTGAAGTCCTTCTTTTTCTTGTTGTGACAAGCCTTCTTCTTCCCCTTGGAATCACCAGCATGCACCAAGTTGGCCTTTGCCAACTGTTTGGACAGGGAATCCAACTTTTGTAGTCCTATGGCCTCATCTTCAATGTGAATCCAGTGAAGAAGATCTTCGAGCTGGATCTCCATCTTCTTACGGTACATATCAGTCTTGAACTTGATCCAGCCTGGAGGAAGCTTGGTGACGACAGCCCCTACCATGAATTTATCTTCCTGTTTCGTGCCCTCTTCCTCCAGCTTCTGATGCATCTTCATAAGTTCCTTGACTTGCGGCAACATTACCTTCTCGTCTTCAAATTGCAAAGTGAAAAACTTTTCAACGAAATAAATTTTAAACATCTTTTCATCAGTTTTGTAATGCTTCTCAAGAACTTCCCAGACATCTTTCGCCTTCTCTTTCTTACTGTAAGACTCTGCCATCGAGTCCTCCATTGCATTGGGGATCAATAACCTGTAGATGTAGTGGTCTTCTTTCCACTTGTTGTGCGCGTCCTGCGCCACACCAACTTCAAGTTCTCTTCCATCTTCAGGGATGGTAGGTTCTGGATCAACCAACACATAAGCAACTTTGACAAGACGAAGATTCAGAGAGATCTTCCTCTTCCAAATGTTGTAGTGTTCGCCATCAAACTTCTCAAGCTTGTGAAAGCTAGTATCGAGAAGGTTTGATCGGTTCTCCATCTTACTCGGATCTTTCTTTGAGATTGTTAATCCCGAGGCTTAATCAAAGATGATAGAACCAGAAGTTGAAGTCGAGATCAAGAGTTCACACAAGAGTTCCCTTCTTGATATCTCTCGATCCAACAAGAAGATTATATATAGGATCAGATTACAATTTGAAACAAGATAACAAAAGAATCAGAGAAAACTATCTTCTCGTTCTTTCTTGCAATCGCAGTTGCAAACGGACAGAACATAGTTTACAACTAGCAAAATAGAAGAGGAAGAAAAAGAAGAATAAACTCTGCTTGCTGGGGTGATGAAGATCACTGTTGCTCGAAGCAAGATTTGCCTCACACGATCTGCTCCCAGGAACCAGCAAGTTCACGTAGAACTTCTGGAGCGCTCGCTGTCACCTCCTTGCTTGGACTCGCACAAACCTCCTGGACTGCAATGACGGCTGCTGCAACTCTCTTCTTTTCCTCTATCTTTAAAGTAAGTCTTCAAAGAGGCACGAAGAGAGTATTTATGGAGAGGGTGAAAACCCTAGCCCCCTAACAGTTATGGAATGATAGGAACAGATTAATTACGAATCCCTAAAAGATAGGTACGAATTAATTTCAAATCCCACAAAAAACGGATCTGAATAACAGACCATATCTTTCCATAACCGTTCAAAAATATCCACAGCAGCAGCAGCAGCGCATGCGGCAACCCATGTAGCAGCCCCTGTGGCAGCTCATGCGGCAGCCCATTCGACAGCCTATGCGGCCTGCCCATGCGACCTCCCATGCAACCACGCATGCGACCCGCCAATGCGATCACGCATGCGATCCGCCCATGCGACCGCACATGCAGCTCGCGCATGAGAGAGCGCATCAAAAGCGCACAAGCGCCTGCGCTGATGATGACGTGCTAAGTGCGCCAACAAAGCGCCACTTTGCGCCCTTGAGCTCGAGCCCGAGTCCGAGTCTGAGTCTGAGTCGCTAAGCCCCTTTGGGACTTAGCTCATATGGAATAAATTCCAAGAAAATGACAAAAAGCATAAATGCTTTCATTAAGGAGTTAATCCTTCTCCATCCTAATAAAATACTCCCACATGGCACCCATGTGCCTCACCACATCCCATGTGCACACCTCAACATAAGCAAAGTATTATATTGAGATAGCCACTTGGTTGTGTAGCCAATGTGGGATTATCTTTCATAATCCAAAGGCAAAAACACCAACAGAACTTATACAATCCTTCTTTAATAATGATCATCTTAACCTTTCTCTGCCACATCGAGAAATTTTCCTTATTGTTAAACTTCTCCACTTCGAACATGGTGCTAATGACTTTAATATTCCTCTTCCATTACTCCGAAGTAGAGAACTTTTCCTCGGATCTTTACGAACTTAACACTGAAGTAGAGAACTCTCCCTTGGATCTTTACAAACCAATAAATTCAAAAATAACAATCTAAGAAAATAGGGAGCGAACCAATGTCGTCACCTATCGTTGACCTAGATCAACAAACTGAAGTACCTTTAGTTCCCTTACACTATGATATGAATTCTTACAAACGGAAATCGAGAGTTCCCTAAACGACGAATAAGCAAAAATAAAATCAGACACAATAGTAAAACAAGAACACAAGATCTAGCATGGTTTAGCCAAACATTGACCTAAGTCCCCAGGGTAAAGGAAGAATGTATTTACTAAATAGAGAAAACTTTACAGGAATCCATACAAGTTAGAAATTTACACAAACCAATTACTTACCGGGTCTTCAAAGAGGCCTCCCTTATTCTCTCTATATTCCCTTATTTTTCTTTAGTTTTTCTCTCACCAAAATTATGGTTAGAAAGACCCTAATACAGCTTCCAAAATCGTCCCAAAGTCTGGAGCAATTCTAACCGTCGAAAACCACTTTGCCAAATATGAACCGTATGTTGAAACCGCCGGAACCGGAGTTTGAGGTTGTGAACCGGAATTCCAATCCTCATGTGCACTAGCTGTGCTGCTAGAAAAATTGGTATTCCGGTTACCGAAACCGGGATTCCAGTTCCTAGCACACACTTGTGTGCACTAGCTGCTAGAAAACTCAGAATTCAGATATGCCCAACAGGAATTCCAGTTTGGGGTTGTTTGGTTGCTTTGTCTCTTATTTTGAGCCCAGCTTGTGTCTTCGACTTCTTCCGTGCTTCTCCGATTACCAGATAGCATCCATCACTTCTTAGTTGAACACGAGACACAAACAACAATATACTCATGCACAATCACACAAATGCCATAACATTGTTTGGATGATTATAAACAAACATGATTTGAAGAAGAGAGGGTGCACCTTGTTTTTCTACAGAAACAACTGTCAGTTTGCCTTGTGCACAAAAAAAATTATTTTCTCAAGTAGCTTATTTGACACTAGATAATGGAAAAGGACAAGTTATGAAAAAGAAATGTGCAGTGAAGAGTTTTGCTAATGTTTTTTTATGGCTTACCTTATGATTGTATAAAATTTTAATTAGTTGGTTGCAGATCGGTTCTTTTGGCGCAATTACAAGGATAATCAGTATTATGAAAAACCGGGAGGACCTTCTAAAGCTGGCAGCTGCTGGACCTTTGGCTGGATTCTCTTTAGGGTTTATTCTTCTTCTACTAGGATTCATCTTACCTCCCAGTGACGGCATTGGTATAGTGGTTGACCCGGCGGTCTTCCATGAGTCATTTCTTGTTGGGGGCATCGGTAAGCATTTTCTCCTATTATTAACATTCCAATACTAATAAAGATATTACTAAAGATTTAGTTTATCAACATTCCAATACTATACTAGAGCTAGGCCGAAAGACATGGATTGAAGTTTCAAAGAATGATACAATTTTAGTGTTATGTAGAAGACATGGCCCTTAACAGAACTAAATGGAAGAAGATGATCGAAACAGCCGACCCCAAAGATTTGGTATAAAGGCTTTGTTATGATTGTTGTTGTAACAACATACCGATACTAACATAAAATAAACTTTCTGAACTGTGGAACCACTTGCACATTTTCAAATCTAATAATGAGAAGTACGAGTCCTGCGACTTTTCTTCTTTTGCGGTCCCAAACCATATATTTCGTTTATCTGATGCACCAGAATGATAAAGTAAGAGATTGCATAGTATATGTTCTCAATCTTTAGGATTAACTTATGTGTCAATGCACAGGCTGTATAAGAAATTATAAGATGCTCAAAAGAAATTATATTTGAATATAATTAATGGAGTTTGAAGCTTTCACACACGTGCGCGTGCACATGGATACACACACACAATGATGTAACATGGTATTGCAATTGTTCTATTTTGTGTGTATCTAGTGATCTGCTAATTAATGTCAAACTGAAAACTTAACAGGTTGAAAACTTTTATATGCAATTATTCTATTTTATGTGCATCTAGTGAAACTTAACTGGTTGAATGCTTTTATTTAGTTTTAGTTCCAGTTTGAAACTCCCAATTTCTGTTATTGTTTGCAGCAAAGCTTCTTCTTGGAGATGCTTTGAAAGAAGGGACTTCAATATCTTTGAACCCAGTTGTCCTATGGGCTTGGGCTGGTCTTCTTATTAATGCCATCAACAGCATTCCTGCAGGAGAGCTTGATGGAGGTCGCATATCTTTTGCTCTTTGGGGCAGAAAGGTATTGCCTTCTATTCCTTTCCGAAAAGATTGACAACATCAAAGATGCATATTACACAATCATGCAAACTCACGTGAGCATATCCAAATCTGGAAACTCATTTATAGACCAAAAATTACCATGAAAAGATCTAGATTTCATAATCCAACCACACCTGCATTGATCAATGAGGTTCTTAAACAACAGTATCTCTGTGGTTAGTATTATTTTTTATTTCACTATATACTAGAGCTTACAATGACCTATACCTTAAACTTTATCTTACTATGATCTCATGGTTTTGGCATTATTGTGAAGTTGCACGTGTGTGCCACTTGTTCCAGGTAGGGGCTTCATCAAATATCATTGCCGCCTTCAAAAAGTTTCTTGCAATCTACGTTCTTTTAGTCTTTTCCTCAAATTATCTTCTGGCACTGACCCAGATCATTGCTGTAGAAACGCTTCTTGATCTTTTCTCTACATGCCTATACCCAGTTTAGTTGTCGTCTGGAGTTGGTACATCTCCTCTGCCTCTCTATACATCAAATTGCTCAACTCCCTCATCATGTTTTAGTGTGAATCCACCTACCTTTACATACTGGTCTTCCTGTCTAATTGTGCACAAACCTTTCACGTTGGAAAACGATTAGTTATGGTCATTATCAAAGATCTAAATGGTATTGATTAGAAGTTTGGTACTTTGACATCTCCAGAAGTTATGCATGCTCTTGAGATCTTGATATGACTTATAGCCTAACCAATGGTAAATGGGACTGGATTTTTGATGCAGGCTTCCTCCAGGTTGACAGGTGCTGCCATTGCACTGCTCGGCTTATCATCACTCTTCAACGACGTAGCATTCTATTGGGTGGTACTGATATTCTTCCTACAGAGAGGTCCGATTGCCCCACTCTCAGACGAGATCAGCGATCCGGAGAGCAAATACGTTGTTCTTGGCGTCGCCATTTTGCTATTGGGTCTGCTTGTATGCTTGCCTTACCCCTTTCCATTCACAACTGGAGGACTAAATTTTGATCTTTGAGGGATAGTTATATACATTCTTTATACGTGTTCTTTCATCTTTGTAATCCTTTCTTAATAGTGTACTAATAAGAAGAGGATAGTGATTAATGTTTATTCAGCTAACTACAAAGCACTTTTTGGTAATCTTTTGGATAGTTGGGATGTTAGCTTTCATGGATTTTGAGGTTTAGATCTATTGCTTGTCAATTGCCTCTTTTTTCTACATCTTCTGGCTTCTTTTAAAGTTGATTTTGGAACATTCTTGTCGTGGTTCGTGTTAGAAATGCAAGCTAGATGGTGGAGTTACAAGCTTGAAGGTTACAAGTCTTCAATGAAAGGTTACAAGTCTTCAAAGAAAAGGAAACATCCTTAATAAAATATCATGAGTTTCCTCATCCTTAATTTTCTATTCAACTTATTTTTTAATATCCTATGTAACCTATGACAACTCTTATCCTATATAAGAGCATCATCCTATGTACTTTTCATCAAGCAAAAAAATCAATAAACATTATTCGACTTCATAAAACATTTAGAGTATCTTCTTTTAGTGTTTTAGCAACAAGAGAACACATCCCTCTTGTGCTTTCTCATCTCCAGAAGAAATTTATCTCTATCAAAGTGGTATAAGAGCTAAAGAGGTGCTATGGCTTCCAACAACAACAACAACATGTTGCAGCCCCAATTACCTTGCTTCACCGGCAAGAATTACAACCAATGGAGTATTCAAATGAAGGTGCTCTACCAATCTTAAGATCTTTGTGATATCGTGGAGAACGGAGTTGCGGAACCCGTTGATGTTGCGATTCTTAATGCACAACAACTTCAAGAATTGAAAGAAGCTCACAAGAAGGACAAGAAAGCATTATTTTTCATCTACCAAGCAGTGGATGAGGTCATCTTTGAAAGGATATCGACGGTGAGTTCGGTAAAGGAAGCATGCGACACACTTTATTCTTCATACAAGGGAGATGACAAGGTAAAAAAGGTAAGGCTACAAACTCTTCGTAGCGAATTTGATACACTAAAGATAAAAGATATATAATCCATTGAAGATTATTTCAAATGGGTTGTTTCAATTGTTAACCAATTGAAAGTGAATGGTGAAAAAGTTGAAGATCAAAGAATCGTTGAAAAGATACTACGAAGCTTGACTCGGAAATTCGAGTCTACCGTAGTAGTCATTGAAGAATCCAAGGATTTGTCTAGACTTTCTATGGAAAGTTTATTGGGTTCACTTCAGTCCCATGAACTCCGTATGAAACAATATGATTCTACTCCTCTAAAGCAAGCTTTCCAAGCACATATGTCTTTTCGAGGAGGTTCGAGAGGAAGAAGAGGTGGTCCAAGAGTTTGTGGAAGAGAAAGACACATTGAAGGAAAATATATCGAAGCTGAGAAAAAAGGAGATGTCAATTCTTCTCAAAATTGGAGGAGAACAAGAGGAAGAGGAAGAGCTACACAGAGGCCGAGGTAAAGGTCGTGACGATTCTTATCAAGTTCAATGTTACAATTGTGAAAAATATGGTCATTATCAAATAGATTGTTGGTTCAAGAAGACCAATAATGAAGAAGGAAGCTCAACTTTCATGCATGAGGAAGAAAATAAAAGTGAGAACAATACTCTCTTTCTCGCTTGCAATATTGAAGAAGTTACACTTGATGAAGTATGTTATATCGACAATGGCCCTAGCAACCATATGACTGGAAACAAGACGGTGTCTATGGACCTTGATGAATCAATTACAAGTGAAGTCCGAACCGGAGACGACAAGAGGCTTTCTATGAAAGAAAAATGTGATATTCTTGTCCAAACAAAGAAATGAGTAAAACGCATTTGTAGCATTTTTTATGTTCCTGGACTCAAGCACAATCTTCCGAGTGTTGGCCAGCTTCTATTGAAGGAATTTTATGTTCATTTTAATGAAGATATGTGTGAGATAAGTGACAAAAATGGTGCTCCTATTACGAAGGTAAAGATGACACCAAGCAAGATGTTTTCTTTGAAGCTTCATTCTCATATTGACTCATGCATGCATACAAGCATCCAAGACAAGTCGTGGCTATGGCATTTTCGATTTGGTTTCAGACTCTTTCATTCATGGCTAGCAAGAACATTGTTGAAGACATGCCACAAGTTGAGATTCAGGAGAAGTATGCGAAGGATGTGCACTTGGCAAGCATCACAGAAATTCTTTTTGTCACGCCCCAGTCCCAAAATACCTTAGGACTAGACATGTGGCAATGGCCAGCAGTACGCACCGATGGACCAACCCAATATAATGGATCCATCAGGGCATACTTAAGCTGTAAAATAAGTCTACGACAATCATGGCACAACTAATCCCATCCACACAAGATATAAAATATGATCCACAGAATAAATAAGGAATATAAATCATCAGCAAGTCTCACAAAGTACTTCGGGAATAACCCGATAAATATCTAGTACAATGGTTCCACAGACCAGAAAATAAAAGACTGAAATAATATGTAAAACTGAGCATGAACATGGATGCTCAAGAGAAGTCTTCAGCTAAGACCTCGTCCTCAGATGGTGGTACGGCTCCTGGATCGGCTCCTCCTGCTGCGGTTCCGTAAACCTCGGGGTAAACCTGGTCTGCAAAATCTGGGGACAAAATCCATATCCAGGTCCTCAGGGGACATAGCAAGGTACAGAAAATAATACAAGCCAGAATATAAACAGTGCAGCAAATAATGAGATAAGCAGGGTAAGTATGTAACATCTGTATAAATACAAGAGAGAATATCAATAGTACTCAGGTTGAACATCTACAAGCTCTGTGTAGGGGAGCCTGTAGCAGGGGTATCATGAGGTGGTCTAGCTCAGCGGGAGACTGAGTAGACAACATAATAATATCAACCTGTAGCCTGTGAATCTATCCAGCAATAGATGGAACAATAAGGGAATACTAAAATAACCAGCTAAGTGATATGCAAGATGAGAGCAGCACTAGAACTCAGGCTGAAGCATACTACAAGCTCTGTGTAGGGGAGCCGGTAGTAGCAGTAATAATGAGTAATGGGCCAGGCTCGGGCTTCAGAGTCTTGGCCTCACAATAGTAGGGGTGTATATATATAATCAGCCTGTAGTCTGTATGTCTCTCCCCACCCAATGTAACCACGCAAATCATGAACATAACGTCTCACGTCCATGTCAGCGGGGTCATAACTAATGCACAAGTCATAATGTATCTAGAATATATGATCTATGCCAAGTCCTATACAGAATCACCTCGAACCTCTCGGGAAGATCCTGTCTTATGATCAGTGTCCAGTGTCCTGGGTCAAAGTGTACTTGGTAAGACAAGTACGAGAAGATAAAGTGTCACGTATGTCCATATCTAGATGACATTACCCAATACCGCGTACGATGTTGGCACCCGACTGATAATCGGACGCTAAGTATGTCAAACGGTCCTAGGTTAAGCATGCACAGTAAATATATGAAGTAAGAAAAATAGGTAACAATACTGCAGAGATGGCAAGGTACACTTGCCTGATGTTTGAATATCAATTGTCGTCCTGGTATCGGTGGATCCGGTAGGTGCTACCCCAAAAGCTGTAATAAATATCACCAACAGTCTCAGAAGGTATCAAACTGCTAGGAACGCCTATCCTTACGTCCAATTTGGACACAGGGGCAAAAAGGTCATTTTCGGGCCAAAGCGAGTTCCACGTGTGGCCCACTTTGCACCGAAAAGCGTGCCGAGGGTAACAGTCTCTAAATGGGACAAACTATGGGTCAAACAACTCTAAATGTCAATACGATCCCAACGGTATGTCCAAATTTGGATTCCGATGAGCCAAACCTAATTTGGTCCAAAAGTCAACTGTGGGGCGCGCCAATTGGCGATCAGGTCAACCGACTCAGAAATTCGTGAAAGTTGGGTCACAGGACCAGCGTGTTACCACGAGTCCAGTGGCACAAGTTTCATCGCAATCTGACAAGCGTGCACAAAATACGCGCGAGTTCCACAAAAGTGGCGACACGGAATGTGTTCGCGGATACGGCCTGATTTCGGAGCGCACACGCGTCCAAATCAGTCCCCACAAATTTTCATGTGTCCGATTTTGCTGCGTGCACCATTCGGTACACTTGGCACACGGCAGGGCGGTCCCGTTTGGCGGGGCGCGCTCCGATCTCCAACTTTTAGAAAACCGGAAAAAGTGGGTGCGCGCAGTTTTGTGACGAATACAATTTTGTCCACAGCAACTAATAGCACAAAGTTATTATACAGAAAATGAACTAGGTCATGTAATCTACAGGTATCAAAAAGAATTATCAAATTCGGATCTCTGTGGTGGGAGATACGAACTCGACAATATGAGTGGTCATCGCAAGTTTCTGCGATTTCAGAATTGGGTAAGTCCGGGCCAACTTGGGCCCTGTTTTACACCTAGGGGCACACGTTATCCGAGGTTGACTATAAAACAAGTATTGGAGAGGGTTAAGGGAAGATCATACCTATGAAAACGGAACGACGTTTGGTCGAGCAAGTCGACGGGAAATCACGTCGGAGCGAAGGTGCCTCGAGTGGGAAACTACAGTTTGCGATGTCGGCGTCGACGGGATGGTTGGATGGCTTGGGGAGGCTTCTCTGGCTGCGGTGACGGCTCTAGATGGGAAGAGGAAGTCTGGAGTTTAGGTTAGGGTTTTTGGAGAGCTATTATATATATATATATATATATACTATATATATTAGGAGAGAGAGGGGGTGCGGATTGTGTTTCCGCGGGTGAAGACTTGGAAGGGTCGGGTTTGGTCACTCGGCTGAAGGGGGTTGAGCAAAACTAAGTTGCTGAAGAGCAACTTTATGCTAAAGTTGCTGGCAAGGGATTCGCATGGCTAAAGTTGAATAGTTACTTATGTTAGTTAATTACTTATTAATACTTATTTAATTCCTTTCTTTTTCTTTCTTTCTTTAAATATATATACACATATATATATATATATTTGTATATACATATATATATATATATATATATATATATATACTCATAAAAAAATTTATAGATTAGGGTATTGCACATCGTTAGGCTAGCAACTGCTCAAGGGGTCTCCTACATGGATTAAATTCCGAAAAATTCCTAATGGTCCCATAAGTCCTCTAAGTGCCCGAACACCTAACATAAAAATTATTAAAAATCTATTTCTCCTATTTAGACCTAATTACTACAATTTAATTAATAATTAATAAATAAAAGGGTATACACGATTTTCTAGGAAGGGGGTTTTATATTCTATCCAACTTGTAAAAATTTCGTCCTCGAAATTAAAATTAAGCCACGATAGAATGCAAGGATGGTATAAGATATAAATTAACAATGTAAATTCATACCTTGGTCTGCGAATAGGTTCGGAAAACGCTTGCGCATGTCGTCCTCGCGCTCCCAAGTTGATTCTCCTGGCGCACCATGCCTCCATGCTACGCGAACCAAGGGAATAGACTGGTTCCTCAATACCTTCTCTCGACGATCAAGGATTCCCACGGGTTGCTCTTGGTATGACAAGCTCGGCCCAATGGTGATCTCTGAATGGTCGAGGACATGACTGCTGTCTGCCATATATCGCCTGAGCTGCGACACATGGAATACGTCATGTACTCCCTCCAGTGAAGGTGGTAGCGCAAGTCGATATGCCACCTCTCCAACTCTCTCGAGCACGTCAAATGGTCCAATATACCTTGGACTCAACTTGCCTCGCCCTCCGAATCGGATGGTGACTCTGGTCGGTGATATCCTCAAGAAGACGTGATCGCCCTCTTTGAACTCCAAGGGTCGACGATGAAGGTCTGCCCACTGTTTCTGCCTGTCTTGCGCTGCTCGCAAGTGTCCCTGAATCTTCTTGACTGTCTCTACGGTGTTGACCACCAACTCGGGTCCCAGAATTTGACGTTCTTCCACGTCACTCCAACACACAGGAGACCTATATTTTCTCCCATACAATGCTTCAAACGGAGCCATCTGAATACTCGCTTGATAGCTATTATTGTAAGAAAACTCTACAAGATGTAGGTGGTCCTTCCATGATCCTCCAAAGTCTAACATGCAAGCCCTCAACATGTCCTCCAAGGTCTGAATAGTACGCTCCGACTGCCCATCTGTCTGCGGGTGGTAAGATGTACTGAACTTCAGACGAGTACCAAGACTCTCTTGTATGCTCCTCCAAAAGTGCGATGTGAAGCGCGAATCTCTGTCCGATATAATGCTGACTGGTATGCCGTGCAATCTCACGATCTGCCTCATATATAAATCAGCTAAAGCTTCTGTAGACTGACCCACTCTAAAAGGTATAAAATGGGCTGACTTGGTGAGTCGGTCCACTATTACCCACACTGCATCTCTCCCACTTGGACTATTGGGAAAACCCGTGACGAAGTCCATAGTGATGTGCTCCCACTTCCACTCTGGAATCGGAAGTGGTTGCAATAATCCTGCTGTCCTCTGGTGCTCCGCCTTCACTTGTTGACATACCAGACATTTATCTACAAAGCGAGCTATCTCTCTCTTCATTCCATGCCACCAGTAATACTGTCTCAAGTCCCGATACATCTTGGTTCCTCCTGGGTGAACAGAGTACATAGAGCTATGTGCTTCGGTCATTAGCTCCTGTCTCAATTCTCCATTTGGAACATACAGGCGATTTCCAAACCTTAATATCCCATCTTCATGGATGCGAAGTCCTGTCTGTAGGCCGGCTTCTGTCCTTTCTTTGAGTCTTCGGAATCTAGCATCGGTGGGCAATGCCTCTTTAATCTTCTCTACGAGTGATGATTGAATCTCAAGATTAGCCATCAATCCATTCTGTCCCGGTAAGACGACCTCTATCTGTAGCTCCTGCAAATCTCTTAATAACTCGGGCTGCATCGTCAAGAAGTAAGCCATAGGCTTCCTGCTGAGCGCATCTGCAACAACATTCGCCTTTCCCGGATGATACTGCAGATCGATGTCAAAATCTACCATCAATTCCAGCCAGCGCCTCTGCCTCATGTTAAGTTCCTTCTGAGTATACACATACTTCAGACTTTTGTGATCTGTAAAGATGTCTACTTTCTCCCCATAAAGGTAGTGCCTCCAAATCTTCAATGCAAAAATAACTGCTGCTAACTCCAGATCGTGTGTTGGGTAGTTCTTCTCGTGAACCTTCAGCTGTCTCGACGCATAGGCAATGACCTTGCCATGTTGCATCAAAACACATCCCAGTCCGCTACCCGATGCATCACTGTAAACAACAAAACCTCCTGACCCTGAAGGAAGAGTCAAGATAGGTGCTGTTGTTAATCTTCTTTTCAGTTCTTCAAAAGCCTTCTGGCAGTCTTCTGTCCATATAAACTCCTGGTCCTTACGTGTCAGCTTCGTCATCGGTTCTGCAATCCTCGAGAAATTCTCTACAAACCTTCGGTAATATCCCGCAAGTCCGAGAAAACTTCTCACCTCTGCAACTGATGTGGGTGTAGGCCAAGTCTCTATTGCCGCAACTTTCTCTGGATCTACTGAAAGTCCTTCTCCTGATATGATGTGTCCCAAGAAAGGCACTTTGTCCATACAGAACTCACACTTACTAAGTTTAGCATATAACTTTTCCTGCCTCAAGGTCTTCAGCACGATTCTGAGATGCTCCTCGTGCTCTTCAGGGCTCTTGGAATATATGAGAATGTCGTCAATGAATACCACTACAAATTTATCCAAGAACTGATGAAAGACTCTGTTCATTAAGCTCATAAACACTGCTGGTGCGTTCGTTAAACCAAACGGCATCACCAAGAACTCATAATGCCCATACTTCGTCCTGAAAGCTGTCTTCGGTATGTCTTCCTTTCTTACTTTGATCTGATGATAGCCGGATCGAAGGTCAATCTTCGAAAATACCCTTGCACCACTCAACTGATCGAATAGATCATCAATGCGGGGTAAGGGATACCTGTTCTTGATGGTCACAGCATTCAGTGCCCGGTAATCAATACATAATCGTACTGTTCCATTCTTCTTTGGCACAAATAATATGGGTGCTCCCCAAGATGAAACACTGGGCCGAATGAAACCCTTCTCCAAAAGATCATCAACATGTGCTTTCAACTCCACTAACTCCTTGGGTGCTAGCCGATACACTGTTGAAGTGATTGGCTCTGCTCTTGGAGTTAAGTCTATTGTGAATTCTATTTTTCGATCAGGCGGTAAACCTGGAAGATCATCGGGAAATACATCCACAAATTCTGATATGACTCTTGGGTAACCTGTCTCCCCTTCTACAGATAGTACCCTAAGAGTAGGCTGAGCTCCTTGCTCTACTGCTCCTCGGAGAAACTCAAATTCCGGATGTCCAGGCGGTCTAAATATAACCCGCCCAAGTCGGCAATCAAGAGTCGCATGGTACTGACTTAACCAGTCCATACCAAGTACGACATCATAATCCGGCATAGAAAATATCAGAAACTGCGCTCGCATCTCTCGGCCACAAACTACTACAGAACATGATCTACAGACGTCGCTAACCGGAATAATTCTGCCTCCCGTAAGAATTCTTTTCATCTTCGGAAGGGGTGCGGTAGCTACTCTATGAGTGGCTACAAAGCTAGCTGCTATAAATGAATGCGATGCTCCAGAATCAAATAATGCCACAGCTGGTAATGAAGCTACTAAAATAGTACCTGCGATGACCTCGCCTGCTGTAGTCTCCTCCTCAACAGCTAAAGTGAATGCCTGGCCTCGTCCTTGAGCTTGGCCTCGCTACTGCTGAGCCTGCTGAAACAGAGCTGCCTGTGGTGCCAGGGGTGGTCTCTGCTGATTCCCTCTTGGGGCTGGTGGCCTGACGCCTCCAACTCCTGCCTGCTGTGCTCCTGCTGCCGGGTAAACTGGTCGTGGTACAGGCAAAGCTAATCTCGGGGCTCCCTCTCTGCGCTCGGTGCACTCTCTGGTCTGATGCTGGTTGGAACCGCAAGCTAGGCAGAGTCCCAACTTGCGTCGGCATTCTCTCTCAATATGACCTATCTTGCCGCAGTGGTGACAAGTAGGGAGAGATATGGCCCTGTGTGCTGTCCTCTCTGGCATGCTTCTCTGGGTCCGTTTTGCTGCTTTCCCATGTCCTGTCCTCGATGGTGCTGATGTGATATGCCTCTTCAAGGTCGACTCCCTTCTGGTGACTCGCTCCATGCGTCGGGCTGCTGCGAGAACGTCGGTATAAGAGGTAGGTGCTACCGATCCAATCAATCTCTGAAGCTCGAACTTCAAGCCGTCAAAGAACTTCTCAGCTTTTTCTTCCTCCGTCGAAATTAATATCGGGGCAAAGCGACTGAGGCGTATGAACTCCGCGTTGTATTCCTCCACTGTCATGCTGCCTTGGATAAGGCGGTGGAACTTGTCTCTGAGCTCTGATCGTGCAACTGCCGGAATGTATATTTCTTTGAAGAGTCTGGAGAACTCTTCCCAGGTGACTCGGTCCTGCCCGAGCCTCATCTCCTCTGCTAACCACCAGTGATGTGCATTCTCCGTTAACTGCATTCTGACTGCAGTCATTCACTTCTCTCTCGGAAGTTCTGCGGCTTCCAACTGATGCTGAATGTTTGTGAGCCATTCATGAACTTCTGTTGGTCCCTCTTTACTAGAAAAGGTACGAGGCTTGAGCTGACGGAAGTCAGTGATAGATCCCGTCGCCGATCGCCTCGCTGGTGGATTTGCCTGCTCCAATGCGGATACCAGGCTGGTTCTCAGATTCTCGGCCTCCTGACGTTGTGCTTCTTGCTGAATCTGTTGCTGTGCTTGCATCATAGCATACATCATCTGGAACATCTGTTGCCCGTCCATAGCTTGTCCTGGCGGGAAAGCTGGCATCTGGGGAGTGAACTGTGGTGGAGGTGGGATGTCATCTCTCCGGAACCTTGGATTAGGTTGACCGGTTTGATCGCTCTGCGATGCTTGTCCTCCACTTCCAGGAGTCACTCCATCTCCATAAGTAACCACAGCGTCGTGTGGTATATCCAAAGGAATCTCGTCTCCGTTCCTGGAATCTATTTCTCTGCAACCAAAAGATAAACTATAAGAACGCTCATAGGAGTCAACACAGGATGCAAATCAAGTAACAATTTCGAGTTCGATATAGAGTTCAAGAATGGTTCAATTAATGGATGAGATCCTATAACTTATCCTATCCTCAGGGCAGGCTGGTTCAGTCCCTAAGTTGAAACGGAACAATTTAGTCGTAGACCTGCATGGGCCACCACAAAAACTATGTCACGCCCCAGTCCCAAAATACCTTGGGACTAGACACGTGGCAATGGCCAGCAGTACGCACCGATGGACCAACCCAATATAATGGATCCATCAGGGCATACTTAAGCTGTAAAACAAGTCTACGACAATCATGGCACAACTAATCCCATCCACACAAGATATAAAATATGATCCACAGAATAAATAAGGAATATAAATCATCAGCAAGTCTCACAAAGTACTTCGGGAACAACCCGATAAATATCTAGTACAATGGTTCCACAGACCAGAAAATAAAAGACTGAAATAATATGTAAAACTGAGCATGAACATGGATGCTCAAGAGAAGTCTTCAGCTAAGACCTCGTCCTCAGATGGTGGTACGGCTCCTGGATCGGCTCCTCCTGCTGCGGTTCCGTAAACCTCGGGGTAAACCTGGTCTGCAAAATCTGGGGACAAAATCCATATCCAGGTCCTCAGGGGACATAGCAAGGTACAGAAAATAATACAAGCCAGAATATAAATAGTGCAGCAAATAATGAGATAAGCAGGGTAAGTATGTAACATCTGTATAAATGCAAGAGAGAATATCAATAGTACTCAGGTTGAACATCTACAAGCTCTGTGTAGGGGAGCCTGTAGCAGGGGTATCATAAGGTGGTCTAGCTCAGCGGAAGACTGAGTAGCCGACATAATAATATCAACCTGTAGCCTGTGAATCTATCCAGCAATAGATGGAACAATAAGGGAATACTAAAATAACCAGCTAAATGATATGCAAGATGAGAGCAGCACTAGAACTCAGGCTGAAGCATACTACAAGCTCTGTGTAGGGGAGCCGGTAGTAGCAGTAATAATGAGTAATAGGCCAGGCTCGGGCTTCAGAGTCTTGGCCTCACAATAGTAGGGGTGTATATATATAATCAGCCTGTAGTCTGTGTGTCTCTCCCCACCCAATGTAACCACGCAAATCATGAACATAACGTCTCACGTCCATGTCAGCGGGGTCATAACTAATGCACAAGTCATAATGTATCTAGAATATAGGATCTATGCCAAGTCCTATACAGAATCACCTCGAACCTCTCGGGAAGATCCTGTCTCATGATCAGTGTCCAGTGTCCTGGGTCAAAGTGTACTTGGTAAGACAAGTACGAGAAGATAAAGTGTCACGTATGTCCATATCTAGATGACATTACCCAACACCGCGTACGATGTTGGCACCCGACTGATAATCGGATGCTAAGTATGTCAAACGGTCCTAGGTTAAGCATGCACAGTAAATATATGAAGTAAGAAAAATAGGTAACAATACTGCAGAGATGGCAAGGTACACTTGCCTGATGTTTGAATATCAATTATCGTCCTGGTATCGGTGGATCCGGTAGGTGCTACTCCAAAAGCTATAATAAACATCACCAACAGTCTCAGAAGGTATCAAACTGCTAGGAACGCCTGTCCTTACGTCCAATTTGGACACAGGGGCAAAAAGGTCATTTCTGGGCCAAAGCGAGTTCCACGTGTGGCCCACTTTGCACCGAAAAGCGTGCCGAGGGTAACAGTCTCTAAATGGGACAAACTATGGGTCAAACAACTCTAAATGTCAATACAATCCCAACGGTATGTCCAAATTTGGATTCCGATGAGCCGAACCTAATTTGGTCCAAAATTCAACTATGGGGCCCGCCAATTGGCGATCTGGTCAACCGACTCAGAAATGAGTGAAAGTTGGATCACAGGACCAGCGTGTTACCATGAGTCCAGTGGCACAAGTTTCGTTACAATCTGACAAGCGTGCACAAAATACGCGCGAGTTCCACAAAAGTGGCGACACGGAATGTGTTCGCGGATACGGCCTGATTTCGGCGCGCACACGCGTCCAAATCAGTCCCCACAAATTTTCACGTGTCCGATTTTGCTGCGTGCACCATTAGGTACACTTGGTACACGGCAGAGCGGTCCCGTTTGGCGGGGCGCGCTCCGATCTCCAACTTTTAGAAAACCGGAAAAAGTGGGTGCGCGCAGTTTTTTGACGAATACAATTTTGTCCACAGCAACTAATAGCACAAAGTTATTATACAGAAAATGAACTAGGTCCTGTAATCTACAGGTATCAAAAAGAATTATCGAATTCGGATCTCTGTGGTGGGAGATACGAACTCGACAATATGGGTGGTCATCGCAAGTTTTTGCGATTTCAGAATTGGGTAAGTCCGGGCCAACTTGGGCGCTGTTTTACACCTAGGGGCACACGTTATCCGAGGTTGACTATAAAACAAGTATTGGAGAGGGTTAAGGGAAGATCATACCTATGAAAACGGAACGGCGTTTGGTCGAGCGAGTCGACGGAAAATCACGTCGGAGCGAAGGTGCCTCGAGTGGAAAACTGCAGTTTGCGATGTCGGCGTCGACGGGATGGTTGGATGGCTTGGGGAGGCTTCTCTGGCTGCGGTGACGGCTCTAGATGGGAAGAGGAAGTCTGGAGTTTAGGTTAGGGTTTTTGGAGAGCTATTATATATATATATATACTATATATATTAGGAGAGAGAGGGGGTGCGGATTGTGTTTCCGCGGGTGAAGACTTGGAAGGGTCGGGTTTGGTCACTCGGCTGAAGGGGGTTGAGCAAAACTAAGTTGCTGAAGAGCAACTTTATGCTAAAGTTGCTGGCAAGGGATTCGCATGGCTAAAGTTGAATAGTTACTTATGTTAGTTAATTACTTATTAATACTTATTTAATTCCTTTCTTTTTCTTTCTTTCTTTAAATATATATACATATATATATATATATATATATATATATATATATATATATATATATATATATATATATATATATACTCATAAAAAAATTTATAGATTAGGGTATTGCACATCGTTAGGCTAGCAACTGCTCAAGGGGTCTCCTACATGGATTAAATTCCGAAAAATTCCTAATGGTCCCATAAGTCCTCTAAGTGCCCGAACACCTAACATAAAAATTATTAAAAATCTATTTCTCCTATTTGGACCTAATTACTATAATTTAATTAATAATTAATAAATAAAAGGGTATACACGATTTTCTAGGAAGGGGGTTTTACACTTTTCTAGTTGGAAAATATTGGAGAGCATCACAATCCACTTGAGCTTATACATTCAAATCTTTGTGGTCCAATGCAAACTACTTCAATTGGAGGTAATCGTTATTTTCTCACTTTCATTGATGACTATAGTAGAAAGACATGTGTTTTCTTCCTTAAAGAAAAATCAGAAGTATATGAATATTTTAAAAGCTTCAAGGCTTTGGTTGAAAGGGAAAGTGGCTTCCCATTGAAGACTCTTCGTACCGATCGTGGAGGTGAATATATTGGGCACGAGTTTCAAACTTATTTGAAGGAAAATGGTATTCGCCATCAGCTTACTGCTCGATATACTCCTCAACAGAATGGTATCACCGAGAGGAAGAACCGAACAATTGTGGACTTAGCTCGAAGCATGTTGAAGGCAAAAGGTATTCCTAATGACTTCTGGGATAAATCTGTTGCATCGGTTATCTATCTTTTGAATCGTGCATCATCTAAACGTTTGCAAGACAAGATTCCTCAAGAAGCTTGGAGTGGTCATAAGCCAAGTGTGGCTCATTTGAGAGTTTTTGGTAGCATTGCTTATTCTCGTATTCCGGATGAGAAAAGAAAGAAGCTGGATGATAAATCTGAAAAATGTATTTTTTTTGGGGATATAGCAAGCATGCCAAGGCGTACAAGCTATTAATCCAGTCACCAAAATCTTGTCATAAGTAGAGATGTGAAGTTTGATGAAGAAGCAGCCTGGAATTGGAATTAAAGTGACACAAAAAATAAAGTAGTCCATGTGGAAGAAGAAGAAGAAGAAGAAGAAATAGAAGCACAAATTCAGCATAATGATGATGAGGTAAACACTCCACCTCTTACTCCTCATTCCTCTCTGTCTTTGCCATCTTTATCTTTTTCGTCTTCGAGTACGTCTCCTCATCCAAAGAAGACAAGGAGCATACAAGAGCTGTATGAAGCAACAAGAAATTTAGATGAAGATTTGGTTAACTTTGCCTTATTTGCCGATGCTGATCTAATTACTTTTGAAGATGCTTCAAAAGAAGAGAAGTAGAAGAATGTTATGGATCAAAAAATTGATTCAATTCAAAGAAACAAAACTTGGGAGCTTGTTGATCTTCCAAGTGGAAAAGAAGCTATTGATGTGAAGTGGGTATACAAGACCAAGTTGAATTCTAAAGGTGAAGTTAAAAAACATAAGGCTCGTTTGGTTGTGAAAGATTACAAACAAAAATTTGGTCTTGATTACCAAGATGTGTTTGCCCCAGTTGCTCGCCTCAAAACCAAACGAATTATTTTAGCTCTATTAGCTCAAAGACAATGGAAGGTTTATCAAATGGGTGTCAAATTGGCATTCTTGAATGGTTTTCCTGAAGAAGAAGTCTATTTGAACCAACCACCTGGTTATGTAGTGAAGGGTGAAGAAAAGAAGGTATGTTATTTAAAGAAGGCACTATATGGGCTCAAGCAAGCTCCGAGAGAATGGTATAGTCGCATCGACAACTATTTTTCGAAGACTGGTTTCAAATGATATCCAATTGAGCATACACTTTATATCAAAGAAGGCGATCAAGGTGAATTCTTAATGGTTTGATTGTATATTGATGATCTAATTTTTACAGGAAATACTACAAGCATATGTGATGAATTCAAGAATGCATTGATGTATGAATTCGAGATGACTGACATGTGTTTACTTCATTTCTTTCTTGGAATTGAAGTTAAGCAAGAAGAAGATGGAATATTTATTTCACAAAAGAAGTATGCCAACAATATTTTGAAGAGATTCAAAATGGAGGGTGCATCCCACTTAGCACTCCAATGGTAGTTGGTATGAAGTTATGCAAATCTGAAAATAAAAAAAATATGTTGATGGAATTCTCTATCGAAGTCATGTTGGTAGTCTTATGTACTTGACTGCAACAAGACCGGATCTTATGTTTGCTTTGAGCATGCTAAGTCGATTCATGGAATCACCAAAAAGAAGTCTTTGGGAAGCAGAAAAAGGGTACTAAGATATCATTGTGGAACCATCAATGAAGGCATACATTATAAAAGACTTAAAGATTCAAGGTTGATCGACTATTGTGATAGTGATTGGGCAGGAAGTGTTGATGATTCTAGAAGTACTTCTGGCTTTGTCTTTCATATTGGTTTGGGTGCAATCTCTTGGGCATCCAAGAAACAAAAAGTCGTTGCTCTCTCTATAACTAAAGTAGAGTATGTTTCTTTGGCATTAGCATCTTGTCAAACATTATGGATTAGATGGATATTAGGTGAGCTCAAAAATGAACAAGTTGAAGGCACTGCAGAACAAAAGACCAAGTTGCTGATATCTTTACAAAAGCCTTGAAATATGATATTTTCAAGAAGATGAAAGAAGAACTTGGCATGATGGAGATCTAGCTTAAGGGAGGCTGTTAGAAATGTAAGCTAGATGGTGGAGTTATAATCTTGAAGGTTACAAGTCTTCAATGAAAGGTTACAAGTCTTCAAAGAAGAGGAAACATCCTTAATAAAATATCATGAGTTTCCTCATCCTTAATTTTCTATTTAACTTATTTTTTAATATCCTATGTAACCTATGTCAACTCTTATCCTATATAAGAGCATCATCCTATGTACTTTTTATCAAGCAAAAAAAATCAATAAACACCATTACACTTCATAAAATATTTACAGTATCTTCTTTTAGTGTTTTAGCAACAAGAGAACACATCCCTCTTGTGCTTTCTCATCTCTAGAAGAAATTTATCTCTATCAGTTCGGTGGTGTTGGAGGGTTTGGTTGACGTACGCCTAGATCAATGACAGGACTACACGCATGGACCTGGCCTACTTCGCATAACAACTGGTCAACTTGTTAGTGATCCAAATGTTACAACATGTTAGAACACAATCGTGTGGTTTTCATAATCAAAATGATCACTAAAAAGTGTACACAGTATGCCAAGTCACATAATTAAGTATGAAATATGGGTTAAAAAGTGGCAATTGTAATTTCAGAATCTAAATACAAATATATATATACACCCTCCCTCCTTGCTATACTAACAGGGGTGGCCCATGGTAGGCCGAGCGACCGTCTAGGGTCCCGAGACTAAAGGGGCACCCACATAGTTACATCTAAAATAGAACTAGTATATACCATGTGCCACTTTTAAATACAAAATAGTTGTGGTAGAGTGATTATTATGTTAAACTTAACACTATAGATCTTTAGTTCAATTCTTAGTGTCTATAATATATATATATATATATATATATATATATATATATATTATTTTTTAGATTATGTATGAGACTCATTATGGAAGTTCGCCTCGGACCCTCATGAGCTCAGGGTCGGCCCTGTATACTAACCAAAATCTTAATCGTAAGTTAGTTTTTGATGTAACATTGAGTGTGTATGTATTCAACAGAAAGAACCATATATAGTTTTATTCTAGAATTTCTATATACATAAATATAAGAGGACACAAGAGTACGAGTTAATTAAGTGGAGTGACAATGTTTGTCATTTATGTTGGAAACAAATATGGAACCAGCGAAAAAACTATTGTTCCCAAACTGAAAGTAACTTATCGAGCTCCAAAAAAATAGCACAACCAGCTCACGATTCCGAAATCCACACAAAAGAGCACTACGCTAACACGTTAAAAAATTAACGTAAAATAACCACGGGACGATTGAAATCTAACCCGAAAAAGCTTCTACTAAGGAATAAAGAATATACACTGACTCATTTAGAAACTTCTCTTCCGATCCAACACGGATAGGGATGGCAATTTTCTCCGAACCCGACGGGAACCCAAATTTTTTTTTTCCGATGGTGGCGGGTTTGGGAATTTAAAAAGGGAGACGGGGGGCGGGAATGGGGATTAAAAAAAATTCTGTTGGTTTCAGGGTCAGGTATGGGTATAGTACTCCTTGCCCTGGTAAATCTCTTATCCCGATTACTTATACTCATATATTTTTTTATATGAAAATATAGACCTCTATTTGTAATATGTTTTGTGGTGTTAACATTCGCTCTTTTTTGTTTTGTATTGTGGACTTCTATTTAGTACTTATATGTTTTTGTTAGATTAATGTTCTCATTTTGTTATATTGTATCATTTTCTCTATCTAGTAGTATATTTGTTTTATGAAAACCAGGTTTTATTAACATGTCTTGTATATAATTTTTTTTGAATGAAAACAGTTTTAAAGCTTATAATGTACACAAAAATTGTTAACATAGCAAGGGACGGGAATGGAAAAACCTGAACGAAAGTGTTAACGGGGAGGGGACGGGGAGTGCATTGTTTAACGGGGACAAAAAATTGAACCCGAACGGGGACGATGACGGGAATGGGGACTTTATACTACTCTAGGACGGGGATGGAGGGTATGGTCCCCTGTCCCAACCCGCCCCGTTTCTATCCCTAAACACGGATCACTACAACACTTTAAAACTAATAAAAAGATGTTACAATGAGAACGAAGGATTACCAAAGACGAGAAGACGAGGAAGAACAGATGTATAACTCCTTAAAACAGTCTTTTTTTAAATAAACCTCAAAAATCTCTAAATCTCCCCTTTATCTTCTATGAAAGCTGCAAAGCCTTGAGAAAACCCTCATGTAGATGATTGCATTGTGTAAGTAGGTTAGGAAATCACTATTTAAATTACTCTAATTTTGAGATAACCTAGACCATTGATTATAATCCAATAATGGTGTTAATATAACACCTGAATTGGGCCTTCAAACCCTATGGTAATATGGCAGTGGTATACTACTGGTATACTGACTTTTGGTTATGGAAACAGAAGCTGCCAAAACCCTGCGGTAGTATGCCAGCGGTATACTACTGGTATACTGACTTTTTTTATGGAAACAGAAGCGGCCGTTGGTGTCTCTCTCTCTCTCTTTCTCTCTCTCTCTCTCTACACACACACACACACACACACACACACACACCCTTTTACTAAGAGACTTGCTGATTTCATGCCAAGATTGATTTACAGGGAATAAGGCACCTTTTACTAAGAGACTTGCTGATTCCATGCCAAGATTTATTTACAGGGAACAAAGCACATAAGTGAAAAGCAGTGAGATTGTTGACAACATAATTTTTGCACAAGAACTTATCAGTTACATGAAAACCAATAATAGAGGGGGAGACATCGCCATCAAGCTTTACATGGACAAAACACATATATAGAGTGGATTGGCAGCACCTCATCTAGGTTCCCTGAAGGTTTGGATTTGATACAAAGTTTATTGACATAATACAGAGACTTGTTGTCAATGTCTAGTTCTGAAGGAAAACAAATCTTTGACTTTGACCTTTGACCGTATATTTGACTTTGAATATATATTGGATTTCTATATATAGATTTCTAATATATATATGGTAAGCCTACATAAGTATTGGATTCCTATGCCTACATAATATTGGATTACTATATATGGACACATGGTATATTATATAAAGGGGTCTAAAGGTTATCCTAGAAATATCTTAAGTAAGCTCAATGTAAGTTGTATAATAAGTTCAACACAAGAGCATCTCAATTATGCTCAATATCTTCTATGCTCTAACATGGATCTTGAAGCATGTGCCGCTATTCGCCTATGTTTGGAAATGTATGTCGTGTACTCTGTGAAGGACGAAACAACCGTCGCTGGGCTCTAGCTGAAGTTAGAATCACTCTAAATGTCGAAGACTCTTACCAACTAATTTTATATGTTAAAATCGCTCTACAAACTAGTGAAGGAGGAAAATACGTCAATTCGAGATCATATTTCAAAATTAAATCAAATTATTTCTGACTTGAAGGATGTTGACATATATGAAGATGGTGATCATTTGGCACTAATCCTATTATTATTATTTTCCCGATTTTTATGAGAATCTTATTCAAATATTACTCTATGGAAGGACTCAATTTCCATAGAAGAAGCTACGAGTGCCTTATTGTTTAATGAGGTGCGGAGGTTAGCTTCTAATGGCGGAAGTGGTAGAGACTAGGTCCAAGGTTTGATGGTAAGAGAAAAGACAAACGATAGAATATTTTTCAGCAGAAGGTCAACATACAAGTTCAAGATACCTATTGAGAAGGTGAAGTGCTTCAACTATAATGAGAAATGACATTATGCAAATAAGTGTCCTCGTCCAAAGAAGAAAAACAAAAAAAGGAGAGTAAGACAGAAAGAGAAGTGATGAAGCAAACTGTGCTTCAGAAGCCAACTGTGATGGAGTTTATTTTTTGATGGCACATGAAAACATGAGTGACCATTGGATTCTCTATTTTGGATTCTCCTACCATGTGTCCGAAGAGGGAGTGGTTTTCTTCCTATAAGCCGACAGATGGTGGTTCTGTGTTAATGGGCAACAATAATGCATGTCGAGCTGTTTGAATTGGGTCTATCAAGGTGAAGATGTATGATGGAATTGTACGGACTTTGCCAACGCCAGACATGTTTCCGACCTAAAAAAAAAATCTTATTTCTCTTGGTATGCTTGACTCAAATGGTAACAAATTTGATGCCGAGGGTGGAGTCTTGTGGGTTATTTATGGTTCTTTGGTGGTGATGAAAGGTCACCGACATTGTAACCTTTATATCTTATTGGGAAGTGCTGTGACTGAGACTTCAGAAGTCAGTACATCTGATTCATCTGATAGCACACATCTTTGGCATATACGGTTTGGGCATATGAGTGAGAAGGGCCTATCCTTACTAAGAAAATAAGGGTTACTGAAGAACTTGAAGAAGCCATTTATGAATTTCTGTGAGCATTGTGTAATACCCCGTTCCACTAAAGCGGACTGCCGATTCAAACGGCAAAAGTGCAACGTCCCGATCCACTTTGCTTCAGCGAGAATACTCGTTTGAGAAAAAGACTTTCCAGACTTGGCCTACAGGAGTTCCGGCTTAAGCTTTCAGAGGCTCGCTCAGCGTATCCCTCGACCGAGGCAAATCATCGCTAAGGTGGGTGGCTACGATGAACTTGTCTTTGCTTATCCAACACACTTAAAATATGGAACGATACATGCTAGTCGCTAGGTAAATCACCCCCTGCATGCTAATAAGAATACAACGCACCTAGCTAAGGGAATAATCACAACTTGTATTGCTTGTGCTAGAACACGGACATAAAATACTGCTTATATACAGACCCTTGCATACTACCTTTGCCTTGTGCAACTAGACTCTGCTATGCCTCGAGTAGAACGATATGTGTATGCTCTTCTTAGTGCACTGTTCACTTGTTTATACTGCATGATCCTAGATTATGTTGCTCAGTAAATCCCTTTACGGTTTCACTCATCGGCTTACCTTCGGGCCCGAGCTAATATGAATGCTTATGTTTATACAAATGCATGCTTGCCTGCTTATATGTTGCCTCGATTCAATGCTTTTCATATGTTTGTATGCCACTATCGAGTAAGTATTATCTTGCCTTGCATTCATCCAAACCATCGAAAGACTATATAATAGTCGTTTCGTGCAAGTATGAACATTGAAAGTATCCGGGACCGTTAGGTCGCCAAGGTATTTCCCGAACTAAGGGACTGCATCAAGGACAATCAAGCAAGATAACATCACAATACTTCAGACAAGTAATACTCGTCTTGTACTCAATCTAACGGCTCAGGGAGATTATGCAAAGACAGATCATGCTATGTGATTTTATCATGCTCGTATTGCCTTAGATTGCATCAAGTCAAGTGGAACACTGAACGAGAATCGTGTTAAGTAAGGAAATGAATCACAGCCTATGGAGCAATGCCCGTTCAGTAAAGAAAAAAGAATTATCGTTATGAATCGGATTGACCCAAGACTTGCATGTCGCGGACAACTTGTGCACAAGAATTTTCTGTTTCGGCGGACGGTCACCGGGGCACTAGGACCGATACGATCATGGCAGAAAATTTCGTATAGTCGTTTGTCATGGACGGAATGTTATATAGCGGGGCTCGCCACCTGTATTGTATATCATTCTTATCTCGAGATTGTAACTCATCCTTTATGGCTATGCCAGCAACTTTTGTCATATAGATAAGTCATCCTCGCTTAGCTGTTATCCGCGTGCGAGTCATTGCATCGCATCCAATAATGTGAATCAGCTAAACGATCGTCCAAACTAATACTTTTGGATAATCTGTATGCTCGTGCACCCGAAATATAATCTTGCATGAAACACTTGTGTTTGCATATGCTAATGCCCTGATTCATTGTATATATGCTCGAGCTTGAATTAACTTGCACTACTAGAAAAAGCGCTATTAGCGACGTATTTTAGCGACGTCAAAAGAAACGTCGCTAATAATATATAATTAGCGACTCCTTATAAAAACGTCGCTAGACGTCGCTAAATGGCGACATTTAGCGACGTTTAGCGACTTTTATTAAGATTTTAAAAGTTAAGTCGCTATAAGTTAAATAAAGGTCGCTAAACGTCGCTAATATGTCTAATTTAGCGACGTTTAGCGACGTATATAGCGACCTTTTTATTAAAAATATTTTAGCAACGTGTTTAGCGACGTCAATGACGTCGCTAAAATTTAAGTTAGCGACGTTTTACTTGGACGTCGCTAAACGTCGCTAAAATTTGGTTAATTAGGGCTCGGTTTCATTTTTCCCCATCTGCTGAAAATTCGAAAAGAGAAAAACTCCCCCCCCTCCCCCGCGCTCCGTCGACCGGCTCTCCACCCTATTCCGGTAAACCCTACTCTCTCTCTCTCTCTCTCTCTCTCTCTCTCTCTCACAGGACACATGTGACATTGACACAAACACTACACACACAGACACTGACACAGACACAGACACGGCACACACACACACTGACACAGACATTGATGAGGACCTAGGGTTAGGGTTAGGGTTAGGTTTGTTGACATGGGGTTAGGGTTAGGGTTAGGGCCGACTGGCCCAAGTCTACGAGAGAGGTAACAGCAGCAGTGAGCACTGCTTACTAGCTTTGATTATCAAATAAAATAAATTGATTATCAATTCGGTTCTGTTTCGGTTATAGATAATTTATTTCAGCTTTGGGTTTTTAAAATTTTTACTTATTCGATTTTTATTATTTCGGTATTGAAACCGAATAACCCGAACGCCCACCCCTAGCTAGACCTGACAATTGGACCGGGATGACCAGCCCGGCACGAATCCGGCCCGCAAAACCCTGTCCGAATTATCGTGGGCTCGGCCCGGCCCGACCCAATATATAGGGACGTGTCGGACCTCATATCTCGGCCCATAAGAGAGGTCCGACCCCGAAGCCCAGGCTCGTTCCGACCCAAGGCACAGCTCGGCCCGGCCCGACACGCTGCTGCTTGCTAGCCTGATCGACAACCTGGTTTATACTATCTGATGTATTATACACATCCATGTATTACATAGTCCTACGCCAATCTATGGGATTTGGTATGCATACAATCTGCCAAGTTCTTGTATATAGATTGAAACAAATGGATTGTGAATCTCCAAGACAAATATGAAGCAAGAACTTGCAGTGTATTTTTTTTGTGCTATGTTTACATATCCCAAAGTAGAGAAGTTCATCCGAGAGAGCATACCATCTGTGTTGTTTCTCCCGGAAACAAATGCGCTCCCAACCATCTCCTATGCACATTCAACCCTACACTTCATAATTTAAAAATAAAATGTTAGTTGTTCTTCAATCTCTACTTTGAAGTCCTTGTAGGGTTCACGGAATCCCAAGTCCGATCCGGTCCGGCTCGGTCCAGTCTGAAACTCACTGTGCCGTGGGTCACGTGTCGAACTGGACTTAGATTTTTACCCTTAGGTCCGGTCTGACCCGTTATAGTGCATGGGCCTGAGAGGCCCGGCCCACTCGACAGCTCTACTCCTAGCTATGGCATATTTTCATAGAGCAATAGCCCGTGTACTTGGGAAACTTTTGATGCAAAAATTGTTCAAGCACCAGGTGCCTTAGTGCAATGCCATGACTGCTTTTCCCATAACGGACACTGACCTAGGAGTGTGGTTGGGGGCAGCTGCAGTTCTATAGTATGACACACTATTTGTAGTGTTGACTGCACACTTATAGTGCAGTTCATAGTACTATGGGGTTGGGGGCAGCTGCAGTTTTGATAAATGAAAATATGTATTATATCAGTTATGATTTTTATAGTACGGTTAATTTTGCATGTAATGATTTATATGATAGCTTATGTCAATTTTGCAGAAGTTTCTAGAAATGGATATGAATTACTATCTGCGTCATCGTTCGTGGATGTACAACCGTCATCCTGATGACATGTGCGGTGTGCGGGATGAATTCATTGAGGGTGTACAGCAGTTCCTGTAGTTCGCAAAGGCGTTCCCTCAATACATGGACGGTACCAAAATTAAGTGTCCGTGTGTGAGATATCGCAACAGGAAATATCATCCTGAAGTGGAAGTTACATATCATTTATACTCGAAGGGCTTTACGCCGAATTACTATCAGTGGACCGCGCACGGAGAACTTGTATCTCTAGCATCGGAGTCGGAGCCCTATGTGGAGCCGTATATGGATGTCCAAGACCACGATGCTTACGACGACGGGTTGGTGAACATGGTTTATGATGCTGCGGGGCCTAGTTTCAATCCTGACAATTATGATACGGCGGGACCTAGTTTCAATCCCGACAATTATGATGCAGCTGAGGAGGGGAATAGAAAGTTAAAGCAACCTAAGTCAGTTTTCTCACTGGATAAAGAGGATAAAGGTAGACTTTGTAGGTGGATTCAGGGTCTAAAGTTTCCAGACGGGTACGTGTCGAACTTGAAAAGATGCGTCGACCTCAAGGAGAACAAACTAGTAGGTATGAAGAGCCACGATTGTCACGTATTCATGGAGAGGTTAATTCCGATTGCATTTCGGGAATTCTTACCGCAGGTCGTTTGGGACCCATTGACAGAGCTGAGCATATTCTTCAGAGATCTTTGTTGTACTAAGTTGCTCGTCGATCGTCTAGAAAAGCAAGAGAGGGACATTGCGGTAACACTATGTAAGCTCGAGAAGGTGTTTCCTCCTGGATTCTTCGACTCTATGGAGCATTTGCCAATTCATCTTTCCTATGAGGCACGTGTTGGCGGTCCTGTCGGTTATCGGTGGATGTACCCCTTCGAGCGCCATCTGAATCACCTAAAGAGAAAGGTGAAAAATAAGGCACGGGTTGAAGGCTCTATTTGTGAAGCTTATGTTCTCGAGGAGATTATAAAGTTTTGCTCGACGTATTTCAATCCGCATGTTGCTACTAATAGGACGAAAGCTCCCAGAAACGACGACGCATATCAGGAATCTAATGATGCAATACTCAAAGTATTCAATGCATCCGGAAAGCCCTCGGGAAAAATGAAGAAGAGATATTTGAATGACGATGAGCTAAGGGCTGCTCAATTGTATATATTACTCAATTGCGACGAGGATGAAGTGGAGAAGCTAGAGGGGTAAGTAATTAACGTCCACGTTTACATCATCTCAATGTAATAGTATAAGATACTATTATGCTACTAATCAGCAGTTGCTTCATTGTTTTTCAGCACATATAATGATGAGTTGAGGTCGGTTAGGCCCTACATAACAGACGAAGAAGTAGAACAAGATATGAGATGCCATTTTCCTTCTTGGTTGAGCGCATATGTAAGATGCTTGGTAATTACTTTTTATTTCTGCACTTGCAAAACAAATAACTTACTATCGCTACTTTGGTATTTAGGTCGATCGTCTAATATCACCTGAGACTGAATCTATTAGGACTCTAGCCAAGGGACCAATTACTGCCATAAAAATATGGCCAAGTTTCTGTGTGAATGGGTTCAGGTTCAAGTCAACAAATGCTCCTATTAGAGACAGCTTTCTGGATCTTGATTCCACGAAAAATAGTGGTTTGTGTATCAAATCTTCAAACTACAAAGACGTCAATCCGGGCAATGATTTTTTTGGCATCTTACGAGAGATTGTGGAGTTGACATATAATTATGGCCCAGAACCTGCTAATATCGTGCTATTCAGGTGTGAATGGTTCGATCCGATTCAAGATCAAGGTTGGAAAATTGACAAGCATGGCCTTGTGGATATAAACTACAAGCGTAGATATCAAGGCTACGAACCATTTGTCCTATCAAGTCAGGCTCAGCTCGTGTACTTCGCAACTTATCCTAGACGGGGGACAGCGAGGTTGGATTGGTGGGCAGTATGCAAGACTAAAGCTAGAAATACCTTTGACATTGACGAAATAGCTTATCAGGAGGACGATCTACCTCTTGTAACAAATATTGTAGATGTGGACTCAACGGAAGTTACTCATTACACGAGTAATAATGTAGAAGATGTAGAATTATCCGGAGAGGACGACGAAGTAGATGAAAGTGAAGACGAGGAAGAGGAAGAGCAGGACGAGGAAGGCGAACAAGATGAATTTTCTGAAGATGATTGAAAATATAAAATATTCCATGTAGAATGTAACTATATTTGGACTATAAATATTGCATGTAGAAGTAGATGTTGACATTAACGAATATATGTATTATATTTTGACTGTATAATACTTTGAGATATGTATCACATTCCGACTGTAGAATGTAGTATATATTTGTGTTTCTCTATATTCATCATATGTTGTTATCAGATATGACAGGACGACGCGGAGGATTCGGCAGGTCCCGAGGTAGACAGAGTGCCACTCCGGTACTACCTACTGTTGGTTCCGGATCATCGTCGCCCAGTACTCCAGTATATCGATCAGCCACATCTCCGACTGCGACGACGTTGCGTGGCATCACTCCTGGGACGAGTAGTTCTAGGCGTGATAGTACTCCCTCGTCCAGCGTTCCTCCTGCTGACGGAAGCATGGAGACAGATGAGCATGTAGAGGAGGTCGTGCCGACGTTGTCCCAGCATCAGCAAGATCCTCCATGCGCACCACCGGAGGAGACGAGGACAGAGATTTGGGCCGACGGTACAAAGTAAGTCAATTAGATGGTTTAATATATATTTGTGTTTCTCTTTATTCATCGTATATTGACTTTTTCAGTAATCTAAATTATTATTTCTGTATAGATATCGTCCATCGTCGGTTCAGAGACGCCTGGGCCAATTTCTGAGAAACAACTACGGTGGCCCTTGGATCAACTATTCGGAGGCTCCGGAGGAGAGGAAGGCGTTCTGGTTTGCGCACTTCCAGGTAAAAGTATATTAAATAAATCCTCTAATTTATGCATATTCGTGATGCTAACTTAATGAATTATTTATTGTAGCAAACGTATTTTTATCCTCCGCACCGGGCCGAGTTGATCGAGCGGCTCTTTCCTACCGTTGCCGCCAAGCTTATCCGAGATGCTCTGGATGACCAGAAGGCTCGTGATCGTGCTGGAAAACCGATCCAAGGTTGGATCACGCCTGAGCAGTGGACTGCGATGAGGGCTAGATTCGACGATCCGAGCTACAAGGAAAGGTCTAAGAAGGCCAAGGCGGCTAGGCAGAATGCTGCCAAGTGGTGTGGTGGCTCGATTCCGATGACGAAACATTTCCGTCGTTTGGTATGTTTTTTCTTTTCAAATATATTATTTTAATATAAGTACCATAAAATGGTACTTGGAATAAATATTTAAGTTTAGTAATAAAAAATATATTTTTAACAGGTACAGAGGGGTGAGGATGCGAACATGGTGACCGTCTTCTTGGCCACCCATCGCAAGGACGGAAATCTCATTGATGAGAGGGCCTCACAGACCTATGTAAGTATTACTTTACTTTGTGTTTATTTTAATATAACTTAGGCAATTATTGAGTTTCCAAACCTTTTCTAGGCCGAGTATCTTAGGCTTCGTGAGCGGGCGACTGCTAGTGCACCTACACCTGGAGAGGCTGGTGCTTCGTCGCAGCCCGGTCCATCTCCGTCGGCGGACGACCTGTGGGTGACCGCAGCTGGTGGTCTCCAGAGGGGTACGTACTACGGTACGGGCTCCTATGGCACCCTGGTTGCGACGCAGTCATCTAGGGCCTCCCCGACAGCTGTGCATTCCACACACCCCTCGCAGTCGCAGCCCTCGCAGTCGTCGGCCAGAGTCCAGGAGGCCGTCCAGGAGGCCGTTGACCGTCAGATTGCGTCTCTCCGTGACGACTTGCTGCGAAGTATGGAGGACCAGTCCCGGTCCCAGCCGCAGGCGGACGATCCGATGCTTATCGCACGATTGGATATGCTCGACCGCAGCATGACGGAGCTACGAGAATTGACAAATGATATTAGAGCCTCCAATGATCGCAACATCATGGAGCTGCAGGCGTCACAGCTATCGATGGGCGAGAAGCTGACGAGGATGCATGCGTCACAGCTATCGATGGGCTAGAACCTGACGAGGATGCAGGATTCAATGGGTGATAGCAGTACGAGGTTGTTATCTACCCTGGATTCTTACAACCAGCGACTCGCAGATTTGGAGCGGGCACGGCCGCCACCGACGTCACTGCCTTCTCCATCGACATCGGTGTCGATTCCACGGGACGAGTATGAGGAGTTGTTATCCTTGAAGCGCGCCGCTGGTCAGTCTCCTGCAGATCCGTAGTAGTCTAGTTATTATTATTATTATTTATGAATTATTGGTACTTCAACAATAGACATGATGTATGATGCTTCTTGTGGTCATTAATTTTTTAGTTAATTTAATTGGATTATATAGTTATCCACATTTAATTGGATTGATACTTCTTGTGGTCTTTAATTTAATTGGATAATATAGTTAACTAGATTGAATCATGTTGGTGTGTATGATGAAGATGATGTAAAACTGCAGGGAATCACAATGTTTGATTCTGGGAATTTTTTTTAATTTTTTTTAAAAATTAGCGACGTTATTAGCGACGTTTAGCGACGTTTAGCGACGTTAAATTACGTCGCTAATTACGTCGCTAATTAGCGACGCCGTAAAATGTCGCTAATAACGTCGCTAATAACGTCGCTAATGACGTCGCTAAACGTCGCCAATTGCTGACATGGCAGTATAGCCAGGTCATTAAAGACGTCGGTGTAACGTCGCGATAGATGTCGCTAATCAGCGACGTTTAGCGACTTTTCTAAACGTCGCTTTTTAGTGACTTGGCGTCGCAAAACGTCGCTAAATTTAGCGACACATTAAAGTCGCTAAAAAACGTCGGCATAGCGACGTTTAGCGACGTTTTTTGTATTAGCGACTTGGTATTTTCCGACTTCTTTAAAACGTCGCTAATTACGTCGCTAAACCTAATTAGCGACGATTTTTGGTTATTTAGCGACGTTTTTAGACGTCGCTAATTTGACTTTTTCTGGTAGTGTTGGTTTGCCTTGTGTCACGCCCCAAACTCCCGCAAGCCCGATAGTCCCCGCTGAACGTGAAATCACCACGTTGCAGCTCTCCCGCGGGACAATCGTTCTATTCGGGACGTGATGCCGTACGAGCCTGGAGTTGCGCTCGTACAAGGCGATGTTGTTAAACACGAAAGTTATCATCGAAACAACCAAGTTACAGCAGAAGCCAATTGTGTACCAAGCCATTACGTGTTTTCCATATTATTAGGCATGAAGGAGTAGAGGAGAAGGAAAAGAGCCCACTCACATTGTTTGAATCCGTTAGGCATCCTGTCCTGCCGATACGGCCAAATCCCTTGAACCCGTGGTCTGATGCAAGCGCGATCTACTCAACTGGTATGACCGTGCGAGCAGGCCGTGCTCTCCAAATCATCCGACCGATCGGACTAAGGAAGACGGCATTATCGTTTCCATCCAGCTATTCAGTACTGTTCTGAACGAACACCTGATTTCCATCGATCCCGCTAGCCATCTGCACATTGAAACCAACTCGATTAATCCTTCTTCCCGAAATTCGACATTTCAAATGTAACCAGCATTTGATTTATTCAGTCCGACTCAGCGTAACGCTCCGAGCGGTTGCGGGGCGTTACATAATATACCACTTAAAATCAGGTTCGTCCACGAACCGTGCTGGTACTCATTCCTTACTAGCATGCCATAATCCAATTCCATAGATCTGCTCTATGCAACTCTCATATTCACTATTTATGACACAACATCTCGTTCTGCTGAACGCTCGAATAAATTTTCATGAATTCCCACATCCTCCTTGCAGCTCAACACAAATTTCTCGTATCGCTTAGTTTTGAATCGTACACGTATTTAAGGCGTCCCTAAAATACATGCATTTCAGCCGAGCTTTGCGATAGCAAATTTGAACAAGTTACAAGGGTATCTTTATGTTCGAGGCGTCCATTTGCTTTGCTCCTAATTGGACCAAATCACGATTTCCATTCCAACACATTCGCTCGAGAACTATTCTCAACTATGCAGATTTTCCACCGACTCAATGAGTTCGCGTTCCAGCTCAATCCATCCCACTATTTCTGAAATCAGTACTAGCAACATCTCCAAATATTATCTCGTGCACCGAACGATTCTCACAACTGATCTACCCCAGCTATGCGACTTACCCAAATATCAACTTGCTTAGATCAGCTCAGTCCAACACATTTCTTCCTCAATCTCAATACCTCGCTGGGTGAACATCTATATTGAGGTTCGTGTGATCCACGAAGATCTCGCCGCCACGCCAAAGGGATAGTGTCGCCACGATTTCAACGTGGACACACTCGCCACAATTCCAAGGTTGCGCATGGAATAGTTTTTTGCGCTGCTTCCACTGCCTCGAAGCATAGGATATCACCTTCGCCTTCCGAATGAGCACGCTTTCCAGACTAAGTTTCGAGACATCTTGTAAATCTGAGGCACATCTGTCCCTTCCAGTATTCGCAGAGATTTGATTTGAACGAGCCGCCACAGTCGTCCATTCATATAAATGCTATTCCCTTCCAGAGCACGATGAGTCAGAGGCGATGCCATCTACAAAAATCTGTGACTCTGAATCTCATCAGTTGACTAGGCTACTTCCACCATCGCTTCGATCTTCCGGCTGCATCTTCAGCTGAAGGCTATCCCAAGGATCTCTCAAATCCAACACTCAGTCAATAAGCCAAAAATTATTGCTCACATCTGCCCTCGACGCATTCCCAAATACGCCGCCTCAAGGGTCGTTCTATGGGTCTACCATATTCATATCCGATTCGACGGGTAATGTCGCTTAGGGTCAGCTGTCACGAAGCTACGCTCGATAATTGTAATCATCACGATGGACAGTTACTATGAACCATGCTATATCTCATCTGCAAATCCGAATCAAAATCCAACCATTCCATCCGAGCGAACTTCCGAATCCGAGAACTCATGTACTACCTCTGCTGATCTGTCAACCAATGCCGCTTAACCACCTAGAGTCTTGCTATCTATCCGAGCCACAATTCGAGAACTGTGCTCGTTTGAAACCGTCTTCCATCAATCCGCCATTATGCCCTGAATCCATCAAATTTTCTGAACTGCCATGTTCGTCTTCTCGCACTACCACTGCAATAATTTCCGAAACTCAAGACTTGCTCCAATTCTTATCCCCTTGCCGCATTCTACAATGCACGTCCAACTTGCTCAAACCGCATAGTGATTTGCTCCGACGTTGCTCCCAAGTTTAGCTATCTTCAAAAGTCTGTCCGCCATAAATTCTTGCCTTTAGTTGTTGCCTCAATCCGTCCACGTCTTTCCAGAGAATCCGTCTATCATCGTTGCACCATCTTGCCCAAAATTTTATTTCCGCTAAACCTGATTCAACTTCTCGAGCAACAATATCCAAAATCCTTCAAGTTTGTGTGAATCAATCGCATTGTCCCTCCAAGCCAAGTTCGTGTTTCGTTGCTCAACCAACAGCTCAAATGCGTTGCCCAAAATCATAGTCCGTGCTCGCTATCCTTCCGATAATCCCATCGCTTTGCTCAAGCATAACCCAAATGTTCGTTCCGGTTTCCCCCATCTTTTAAGCCCAATGATACTTCCATTTGCACGACTCCGTCCTTGAGTTCTCAAGTCTAATGTATCGAAGGATACCCGAGTCAAATTCCATTGCACCATATACCACTTGGAAATATAGTTGCCCTCGTGCAAAATCTGCGTCAACCAGCGTCTATCCCAAACCGACTATTCCGAGATGATTCTGCCGAATCATAACTCAATATTCGCTTGCTCCATTTTTACTCTTTCCAACTCAATCGATTTGCACCAACTAACTTGTATTCGTTATCCGAGTCCGTTCAGGCAATTCCAATAGATGTCCAACCAAAATATTTCTAATGCCTTGCTTAACACATTTGATCCCATATACCACTTCGAATTAATTCGCTACTCACATTACGTTTCCTTTCACGAATCCGAGATCCGTTCGAACCATCCCTTAGGTGTGATTATGCCATTCCCATCTTAAGTCTGACACAAAAACTTAGCCGATTCTTTAACCATCAATCTCGTTAGGCAACTCGTGCTATGTTCCATTCTCACTGCTCCCAGCTATTCTCAAACCGCCTGATACTTTCGCAACACAAGCAATCGTGCAACGATTGTATTCCAAGTAGTCCAACCCAATACCCAACGGTTCCACACCTTTATTGTACGAGCAACTCATGCCAACTTATCTGATATTTCTCAAGCCAACTCAAATCTGCCCAACCGATGCGCCACAGCCAAACTTCCAACTTCTATCCAACACATTCGCTAGACGAGCAACTCGTGCAACGATTCATTCTCATCGAATGCTTCTACTCAAAACATGCCGTATAACCAAATCTCGTCTGCCAACCAACAGATCCACTGATGCAATCAGAAACTCCCGAACGCTAAGCCAAGCCAACCCAACAAAAGCTCTCAACTTGTTGCACAAATGCAACAACGCCACCCAACTTGCTGCACATATGCAACAACGCCTAACGAGGCTAAACAATCCTACGAAAACCAACCAAGGCAACACAACCAAGAATAAAATGCAGCCATAACCAGCAATAAATAGACTTATTGCATGAAACATCCAATGCGGCACTGAGTAGAGTCAAGAGCTAGACGATACACGAAAGCTATTTAGAGTTTGTGATAAAACGAAGGACCAAGTCCGAGAAAATGAACCAAGTGCTCTGATACCAATCTGTCATGCCCCAAACTCCCGTAAGCCCGATAGTCCCCGCTGAACGTGAAATCACCACGTTGCAGCTCTCCCGCGGGATAATCGTTCTATTCGGGACGTGATGCCGTACGAGCCTGGAGTTGCGCTCGTACAAGGCGATATTGTTAAACACGAAAGTTATCATCGAAACAACCAAGTTACAGCAGAAGCCAATTGTGTACCAAGCCATTACGTGTTTTCCATATTATTAGGCATGAAGGAGTAGAGGAGAAGGGAAAGAGCCCACTCACATTGTTTGAATCCGTTAGACATCCTGTCCTGCCGATACGGCCAAATCCCTTGAACCCGTGGTCCGATGCAAGCGCGATCTACTCAACTGGTATGACTGTGCGAGCAGGCCGTGCTCTCCAAATCATTCGACCGATCGGACTAAGGAAGACGGCATTATCGTTTCCATCCAGCTATTCAGTACTGTTCTGAACGAACACCTGATTTCCATCGATCCCGCTAGCCATCTGCACATTGAAACCAACTCGATTAATCCTTCTTCCCGAAATCCGACATTTTAAATGTAACCAGCATTTGATTTATTCAGTCCGACTCAGCGTAATGCTCCGAGCGGTTGCGGGGTGTTACACCTTGGACAGGGAAGGACAAATGGTAAGTTGGTAAGTCTTGTCGCACCCCGGTCCCGTAGGGGCCGATCATCCTCGCTTGGTCCCTACGAAACCGATATTCCTCGATTGGGCACGATGCCGTGCAAGCCTAAGTTGCACTTGCACCAGGCAACGTACCTGCACAAGACACAAATCAGACAAAAATATACATATATAGGCACGAAATGTAATTGCAGAGAACCAAATTTGAACACATTTGATAGGCATACAAAATACTTTTTTATATTGAATACTGAAGATTTGGATTACAAGTGCTTGCTTGGCTGAGTTACAAAATATGCCTTAGAAGTATTACAACTCTTTTTATATTCCCAAAATTAGCCACAATGCCCACACATTATATCCCTTTAGTAGGACCATAATATCAAAACATCTAGAATAAGAGGAGATTGCCCACTGGAAAGGAAAGCAAAGGAAGCAGCCGGCCCCTATATCGCAAGTCTCGTCGTATTTTCTCTTATATCGCACGACGCACTGCCACACGAGTTAGGCTATTCAATCCTTGCCATAAAACTGATCCTAAGGCAACTAGAAAGATAACATAATAGTTGGTGCACGAAACCTATATTATGTGTTTGGATTTGACGAGCGGGCGAGTAGCCTCCCCACCAGTGCATTCATGTACTGATAACTCACCAGATTACTTGCAGAGTATGGGAGAACCTCGTTCGGTGCGGATGCCTCCTTTGTGCGTGCTAAGGCGTGGAGATCACTCTGGAGCCTTGGAGCGCTGCATCCGGAACTGAAGCACATATATATGACATAATATTGGAACATCGCCTGTGTATCATTCCACAAATGTAGTCACTTGGCACGCTTTTACTGTTTCAGAGAGAGAGAGAGAGAGAGAGAGTGAGAGAGAGAGAGAGGGAGGGGCTTGAGCGACTTGTAATCTCGGCTATACGCCGCTTTTAACACTTGTTCAAAATATAAGGAAATAGTTTTCTTTACTTCTACACTTGGGTTATTCAATGCTTCCGCTATTGACGACTCAGTAAACTTGTTATCAATCGTCTATGCGTTTATAATTTTACTGCACTTAGACAATCTGTACGACTCTGTGGCTTAGACCTCTTACCGCCAGCTAATGAACCATGACCTTGCACGGGCGCGACTGTCGCTCGTACGGTATCACGCCCAAATGGGTCAAGCAATCGTCCCACGGGAGCGCTGGCGCGGTAATTCTCGCCTAACGGGGACGACCGATTATCCTACGGGAGATCGGGGCATGACAGATTGGTATCAGACTTGGCTATACGCCTTTGGACTTTGTTTTAATTTTCTCAATTTCGAAAGCTCGTTCGTGGGTTATGTGCACACTCTCTCTCAATGTCCCAAACAGAATATTCCAATAATGAGTCTAATACTATCAAAAAGTGCATATGAATGATGTGATTGCTTGTACGAAATTGTGATGCTAAGGCCTTTGTGCCAACCTGTGTCAGACCCTTTGGGAATAGACTCGTGCTAGAACTTGTGCGTTATGTGCGAACTCGATACCTATACATGTTTGCCCAACTTGTTAGTACGAAATCGAATATTGCCTGAACTGTTAGCTTTGCACACAGCCTTTCGACTAAGTTGTGTTGAGTATCGCACGCCAAGATCCTTGGTGCTAGCTAGTTGCAACGAGTTTTGGATATCGTTCAAGAATAAGACAAGTCAGACTTAGAATGTCAACCGATAGAAATATTCTCGAATTTATCACTTAGGCAAACATAGAGAATCATGCTTGGATTTTGGGAAATAGCTCGAACTGTATTTCGTGTCGGAAGACACAAATTGATTGAGGATTTGATTGGATGACTCAATTTTGAGTGGTGTATGGATCACTTAGAAATGTCCAAACGGATTCATAGGGTCTCGTGCGATTATCGGATTGAACGATTGGAGATTGTCTTGAATAAATGATAAGGCTTATATCGAATTAGGATTCACGAAAATGGAAATCGATATCTCGGTTAGGAGAAACTTATTAGAAAACTTGAGGAATGTAAGAGCGACTTCGGATTGAAACAAACGGACTAAACTTGAATACAATATCGTTTGAATAGAAATTAGCCCAAAATAAATATTGTGTTTCGATGAAAGAGATGAATGATAATGGATTTGGCTTGGAGTTCGAAAGAACGATCTTGAAATCAAGTTCAAAATGATAACTCCCAAAATTAGTCCTAATGAGAACGGTTATCCTGCGGGAGCGCTGGCGTGGTAATTTCACGTACGGTGGGGATGATTGAACTTACGAGAACATGTTCGGTGATTATTCCAAATGAACTCGATGAATAAAACGGATCAAAAGATGGAATAGAACTTGGGCTTGAGTATTTGGAACTAGTTTCTTGAGGAAGATATAAGTAGACGATGGAATTACCGAACGGTAACATTGAAGTTGGATGATTTTACTAGACGAATAATGATAACTGCATAAACGGATATGACAAGGTAAAATATTAAGGTGTCTCAATCATTTCGAAGAAAACCATAACATTCAAATGTTCTTGTCTTGTGCGAGCGTAACTCTATGCTCGTACATGCATCACGTCCGGATTAGGATGATTATCCAGTGGGAGCGTTGGCGTGACGATCTCACGTCCAATAAGGATGATCGAACTTGCTGGAGACCGGAGCGTGATAACTTATGGATCGTCTTAACTTTTGGTTCGATATTATGATAAGACGAATTTGGAATGCAAGTGATCAAAAATATTTTAGGATAAGTTAGCCTAGAACCTGAATTAAATCACGCTTGATGGTTTTGTGAACAAATACATGAATCAGGTTGAACGAATTAGAGTTAAACTAAAGGTATAGAATCGAATCTTGGCTTGGTGGACTAGACTTGAAATGGATAGGGATCCTATCAAAATATGTCTTGAGAGATAGGCTACGCAAATTACTAGGCTTGTCCTGCAACTTGGATATATTATGGATTTTACTGAACGAACTTGAACCCCGTACAAGCGAACGTGTTATTGAGAGTAGGATAATCCGTGCTCGATCTTTAGAAATCTGAGTAAAATGAGCTTGGGTAGAATACCCCATACAAATGAATAATGGTTTGACCCTAGGAATTGGGGCGAGCATCGTGCGACGAATTTGCACGATATATCGTGTCTTGAACTTGTACCTATGACCTTGTGAGCTGACCTAGAAATTAGGCAGACGACCCTGTGCCGAGTGAATGAACCTGTAACTGACTTTAGCATATTGCTTGAACAAGCTATACAACTGGGGCAACAAGACTTATGATTATACTTGGGAACAATAACATTCGCTATGTTGACCCGAACGGATGGACGCTAGTCGGTTAACCTGAATAGATCGTGTTAACGGTAGTGCAAATACTTGAATTGAGTTAGAATGGAACAAGACTTGGGAATTGGATTGACCCTATTGGAAGTTAAACGAAAACCCTTAAGATTTTTGCCAAGTAGCTTATCCGATTTTACTATCTCTAAGTTTGGTGGAATGCATATGTTTGAGGGACGCCTTGAACGTGTGCATGATCCAAGACTCAATAAAATGTGAAACTCGAGTGCTAATACTTCGTTATCACCGAGTTGCTTGACATGCATGTGCTTGAATTGTTTCAAATATGTGCACGATCCAGACTCGCGATATGCTAATCTTGATGCTAGTGCAAGTGAATATCCACCTGAACAAGTATAACGACTTGTATAAGTTTGTCTCAGGCTTAGATCTTTAATTAAGATCGATTGAAACATACTCTGCGTTAAGCAATATATCCCGCACTAAGGCGCAAATGAGACTGACTTAGCATACACGCGTCATGGCGTAAGGATCGAGTAGGGGATTGTGTTTAAATGGATTTAGTGGTACCGATTGCTATGTTTAAGATAGATTCGATAATGCGATAGAACGGCCTACGCTCAGTAAGTCTCAAGGACGAGACTTTTTCTGAGTAGTGTACGATGTAACACCCCGTTCCGCTCAAGCGGACTGTCGATTCAAATAACAAAAGTGCAACGTCTCGACCCGCTTTGCTTCAACAAGAATACTCGTTTGAGGCAAAGACTTTCCAGACTTGGCCTACAGGAGTTCCGGCTTAAGCTTTTAGAGGCTCGCTTGGAGTATCCCTCGACCGAGGTGAATCATCGCTAAGGTGGATGGCTACGATGAACATGTCTTTGCTTAGCCAGCACACTTAAAATATGGAACGATACATACTAGTCGCTAGGTGAATCACCCCCTACATGCTAATAAGAATACAACGCACCTAGCTAAGGGAATAATCCTAATTTGTATTGCTTGTGCTATAACATAAAAATAAAATATTGCTTATATACAGACCCTTGCATGCTACCTTTGCCTTGTGCAACTAGACTCTGCTATGCCTCAAGTAGAACGATATGTGTATGCTTTTCTTAGTGTACTGTTCACTTGTTTATACTTCATGATCCTAGATTATGTCGCTCAGTAAGTCCCTTTACATTTCACTCCTCGGCTTACCTTCGGGCCCGAGATAATATGAATTCTTATGTTTATACAAATGTATGCTTGCCTGCTTATATGTTGCCTCAATTCAATGCTTGTCATATGTTTGCATGCTAATATGTTGTGCCCTGCTCCGTGTCGGCACTATGTAATCAAGGTGAGTGGGCAAAACTTTGTTCTCTGATTCTTGCATGCCTTAATAATGAATCTGAGTTTATGAATTTTATTTTCATAAGAGAATGATATAACCTGAATTTGCATGATAATAAGAGAACTCACATAGATTATCTTTGAAACAAACTTGTCTGTTTAACTAGAGAACTTGAAACGCTTGTCTAAGAGTAAATATTTGCATGAACATGTTCCACTGTCGCTTGTGCTTCGAGAGAACCATATCGTGTGCTTGAACTTGTTCAGAGAGATGGCGGCTAGTCCGCAATAGAGATATATGGTCTGATGGTTTATCTCGTCTGCATCCTAGAGTTTATTTAATAGTATTTTATGCATTCATATCGGTCGGACAGTGGCTATTGGTGGAGAGCTGAACCTTGGTCACGGCTGCTACAGAGATAGTGGAAAGCAACCATGAGTCACAACTGCTAATAGCATCAGATAAAAGAGTCATTGCTTTGCTGGATTACCACTATCGATCCTGAGTTACTCGGGGACCGCAGTGCATATAAGATAGTTCATTGTGTTGGCTTGATAGATGATAGTCCCTAAATGTGCATTTGTCCCTAGAGTCTTTGAGTATAGCTCAGGAGACACGCTGTACACACCCTGATAATAGAACGATCGGCTTGTCTTGCCTGCTTGCTTATATCGAATATGAACTCTGTTTTTAAAAGATGTTTCCAAAAGAAGTAATATGACTCCGTTCTTGTGCTGCATGTAACGAACATAGGTAAAACTAGAAAGATTACTAGTAATGTAATATTTTATAACATGATTACTTAGTGTTGGTTTTAGTGAATGTTGCTTCTGTTCAGTTGTTTATACTCACCAGTACTTATAAAAGTGCTGACCCACCAACAGTTTGCTTGCTTGCAGGTACTGGATCGTTCGAGGAAGCGATAGGTGTGCCTCATCCCCAAGACCCAAAAATCTGGTTTCGTTTGCCTCGAGCTATTTTCATATAGAGGGTTATAATGTATGGAACGATGCCATTGTATTAAAGAGAACTCATGTACCTCAATTTTCCCCGTATACTCATATGGATAAATGCTTGAAATAATGTCCCTCCGCTGCTTACTTGATAGATGCGATTATAGCCAAACTTTAATGATGTTGTCTTGTACGGGCGCAACCCCAGGCTCGCACGACATCACATCCCGATGGCAAACGGCTATACTTCCCACGGGAGCGCCAAGGCGCGGTGATTCGCGCCCGGCAGGGGCGTCGGTCAGGAGACCTTCGGGACTGGGGCGTGACACATTATGTTTATGGCAAGCAGCACAAGATGACATTCAGTACAAGCAAACAGAAGATATAAGATATTTTTGACTATGTGCAAACAGATGTATGGGGACCTAACATGATTCCTTCTAAGAAGGGAGTGAGGTACTATGTTACTATTATTTATGATTATATATGTTTTGTTTGGATGTTTTTTATCAAACCCAAGGATCAAGTGTTCAAAAAGTTCAAGTAGTGGAAAGTGATAGTGGAGAATAGAACATACAGAAAAGATAAAGATATTGAGGTCTGACATTGGTACTGATTATACCTATAAACCTTTCAAAGATTTCTATGTGAAGAATGCATCATGAGACATTAGACTGTCCGGAACACGTCGCGGCAGAATGGGTTAGCAAAGAGGATGAACCAAACCTTGCTTGAGAAAGCAAGATGTATGCCCTCCAATGCCGATTTAGGCAAGGAATGGTGGGCGGATGCTATACACATGGTACGATACTTGATTAATAGATCACCAACTCTGGCTATAGACTGTAAGACTCCATACGAGAAGATTACCGGCAAACCATCAGATTATAGCACTTTGTACGTATTTGGATGAAAAGCTTACTATCATGTTAATAATGGTAAGTTGGATTCGAGAGCTAAAAAACCATTTTTTGGGATATGCAAAGGAGTGAAGAGATTAATCAGCAGGGATGTCACCTTCGATGAGTCTTTAGTGTTGACTTCAAGCAAGACGAATGAGTCCGATCAGGATAGTGGTGAATTTAGCAGATCTTAAACTGTTGAGATTGAGTCGTCTGAGGATGCTTCAAATGAGGCAAAGATTTTTGAAGATGTTTATTAAGCCTCACAAGAACAACAACCAGAGTAAGAGCAACACCAGCAGCAAGATTCTTTGACTACTAATAGGCCAAGGAGATCGGTCAAGCCAGTGCACATGTATGGATTTGATGAATTGGTCAAGCACTATTGACAGTTGAATGTGGTGATATATGCACTGCTAATGGAGGATGGCAAGTCTATCACATTTAAATAGGCTGTCAAAGATACTAACAGCGAGAGCTGGATTATAGCTATGCAAAAAGAGATTTGAGTCTCTCCACAAGAACTGTACATAAAATTTGGTTTCATTGCCCAAGGGCAAAACAAGCTATAGGCTGGAAGTGGGTGTACAAGAAGAAGGATGCTTCTTCAGAGTCAGGTAGAGAATTGTTACTTGAGATCCCTTAAGGGTAGAATTGACAAGTGGTTGATTTGGTAATGCGGTTAAAAAGTGTGCCAACTCGATTTTGTAGCAAAATCGAGTCGAGGTGAAGATATGAAGGAAAAAAAATCTTTGAGTTTTACCTTTGACCATATCTTTGACTTTGACCGTATCTTTGACTTTGAATATATATTGGATTTCTATATATAGATTTCCAATATATATATGGTAAGCCTACATAATGTTTGATTTCTATGCCTACATAATATTGAATTTTTATATATGGATGCATGGTATATTATATAAAGGGATCTAAAGGTTCTCCTAGAAATAACTTAAGTATGCTCAATGTAAGTTGTAGAATAAATTCAACACAAGAGCATCTCTATTTTGCTCAATAATTGTTGAATAAGTTCAACATAAGAGAGAAAAAGTAGTTGAAAAAGTTCAACACGAAAGTTTTGAGAGAGAATTTTTTTCTTCTTCTTTATCTTTTGTGGTAGAGAGTTTTTGAGAGCAAAAAGAAAAGTGTTGAGAGAGCAATTGTAATTTATTTTCTTCTTCATAGTGGAACTAAATCACTCTCATCCGTGGAAGTAGCATCTTGGTCGAACCACGTAATTTTTTGTCTTTACGGTCATGAATTTTCTCTGAGGTAATTTTGATTTCTTGAATTTATTTCTGTTGTGTCCTAACATGTTCTTTATCCTATTCAATGTAGAAAAATATAATTTATTTCAATTATTTAGAAGAATTAGGCAAGATTATCCTCCACTTTCTCCACTGCTCTTCATCATTGCAGCGGAGTCCTTGAGTCAAACTTTGAATTGCCTGATGGATAACAAAAGTTTTACTCCTTATTCATTTTCTCAAAAAGGCCAAGCAGTCACTCACTTGTTTTATGCAGATGATATTCTTATATTTTTTCATCGGTTTGGACTGCCTCTATAAGCTTAATCATGAAGAATTTATGCAAATATGAATCAGTTTCAGGCCAAGCTATCAATGGTAAAAAAAGCTTCGTTCTTATCTCTCCTTCTCTACCATCAATCCAGCACAATATTATTTCAAGATCCATGGGATTCCAAATCAAGACTGGACTAATCACTTATCTTGGCTGTCCACTTGCCTCTGTCAGAAATAATGAACTAACGTTTAAGAATATTATACAAAAGATTCGTGAACAAACTATTAGGATGGCACAACAAGAGATTATCTCCGGGTGGCAAACTAGTTCTTCTCAAACATGTGTTGACGTCTATTTCCATGTACACTACCATTGCATTGTGCAACCCTTCTGTCAAATGTTAGAGTGGATGGAATTCCCAATCTATATGGAGAACACCCCGGAGTGTGATGAGCGCCGTTTGTATGTTAAAGAAGCTCGGGGAGGCGACGAGGGCCACTCTATAAGTTGAAGAAGCTCAGGATCAAGGAGGAGCAGTTGCTAGCCAGGGAGTACCAGAGTTCGGACCGAACTCAGTTCCCCAGGACAAGGTCCAGGGGTTCCCGGGAGCTGCTGTTTGTTGCTGTTGGCAATTGCTCGCAAACACCGACTCAAGCCGAGTTCGGTTATGGGGGATGAAGGTATTTTTATACACGTCGGATCGTATCTTACGGCCCAGGTTTAGTTGCGGGATTAGGGGATATATATTAGGTTTTTTCTAACCCTAATCTTATAACAACAAGGAAAAAAAAGAAGGCAAGAGTGCCATTGCAACTTTGGAGAGGAGAGAGAAGGATTGGAGGCCAATTTTGAAGGATGATTGTGTTCAGGTAATCTCTACTCATCGTCTTTGTTCTTCGTAGCCTTGTAATCAAGTTTCTGCTTCCAAGTGTTGTGGTGATCCGTGTTGGATTGGGGGAGAAGTTTGTAGAGGGTATATTCCTTTTATTTCATTAGTGAATGCTTCTCAAAGGTTGGACTCCGATCGTCCTGTGGTTTTTTTCGCAAGGATTTTCTACGTCAAAAATTCTTTGTGTCTGTGATTTGGTTTTCTGTGTTGTGGTGTTGGACGAATTAGTTTGTGCATTGTATTGCTTGGTTCTCCCACATGCTTTTTGGTTTGGAAAAAGGTTTCTTCGCTTCTTTCCCAATAAAGTGGTATCCGAGCTCGGTTCTGAAATTCAGATTGGTGTCAGGAGTTGACAATCAAATCAGGGAGAAGAGTTGTACGAGAAGTCGGTGCGCATGGTGAACCTGAATGGTACCAACTATCACTACTAAATGAGCAAGATGAAAGATTTAATATTTGTTAAGAAGCTGCATCTGCCGGTATTTGCTTCCGAGCAACCAGTTGATAAATCCGAAGAGGACTAAAATTTTAAGCACATATAGGTTTATAGGTAAATCAGGTAGTTCGTTGATGAGAACGTGTATAATCACGTTGCTAGTATAGAGCACGCGAGGACACTATGGGATAAGCTGGAATCTTTGTATGCGAAGAAGAACGGGGTAAATAAATTATTCTTGATCCGGATGATGATGGGTCTGCGGTACAAAGATGGTGCATCTATTATTGTCAAAGGAGTATTTTCATAATTTTGCATGTTGTTAAAATTTATATATTATTTTATATTAGTGATTGCTTAGAATTATATTACTGTTAGTTAGTGGCTAGCCAATTAGAATTTGCAAGTGTTAGTTAGTGCTAATTATTATTAGTCATCACTTTAGTAATTAGAATTAATTAAGTTTAGTTGTCATGAAGAGAATATTCCTCTTAATTGTAGATATTCATTCCTTTAGTTAATTAGATTCCATTCATGACAAATGAAGAGGGGCAAACTTGATATTTTGGCATGACCAAACCTTACTATAAGAGATAAGTTTAATATAGGGCTCTTCTATTCATTTTATTTCATTCAACAGACTCATTTTCTCCATTGCTTTTTCCTTCCTAAGCAAACCCAATTCCCTACCAATTTTACTCAATCCACTTCTAATTTTACTCATTCTCACAATCATGAAGGCCAAGAGCATTGGATAGTAGAAGGAGATCCATAGGAGAGGAGCTTGCTAGGAGATTGTGTCAGACTCATCTCTTTCGTGTCCAAATTCAGAATTCTCCAGATAGGCTACCAAATACTAGGTAATTCTTTTATTTTTATCAAATTCATGGTTAGGACACCCTTGGTCATGTAGAAACCTTTCTATGGTTAGATTTGACTTTTCAATAGTAGATCTATGCACTAGAAGCCCTCAATTTGGTAGATCTAAGTTAGTATCATAATTTTGGGACTCAATTTGGAAAAAACCCCAATTGTGTCTATTGAGTGTGTGTATTATGTCATAATAAAAACATTTATTTGATGGTGTGAAGGTGTTCTTGTATCCAAAATTAGACCCGTAGAGTTCATATCATGATACGCTATGATACGTATAGGTGGATTTGGTAAATTGGGTGTTTACATGTGTTCTTTTGTCCAAAATAGTCCTAATTCGTTATAGTATTCAGCCTCATTTTTAGTAGCCACAACAACTTAGAAATGCCATAACCCCTAACGCAGGACTCCGATTAATCTCTCAATTTTTTTAAAAGAACCGTATCGAAGTTAGATTTCCAAATATATAAATTAATAGGACAAATTTGTTCTGAAACTTTCTGTAAAATTGTTTGATTGCCAGGTGTCCGAAAGACGAATGCATTTTGGTATTTTCATGATTTTGGGCGCTTCCAGACACGAAAATGTGATATGTTTGAAGTTTCAGAAAGATGATACGAAGGACTATAACATACTTTAACCCTGTAATTTATTGAATATATGTAATAGGTGTAGTATTGGTTACAAGTAGAGAACTGACTATACGTGTCACGACCCGCACCCGGTGTAAGGGTACAAGTCAGAAACAACGCCCAGCCTATACCGCAGAATCGATGGTAGAACGCTGTTTGGGTAATCTATCTAACAATATAATAAGCAACCAACAATATCAATATACTCAATCACAGATCTAAGATGAAAATGCGCACGAATATGATAAAGAATAGAATAGTCACATACAACTCATGAGATGAGTCTGAAGAAATACTAAACAAATAAGCTGGAGACAAATCCAGTACAAAGAATATTAAGAAGCTACTAGTCCCGGGTCATATGTCTCAGTCGGGATAAGTCCCTCCTGAGCCAGGGTCTCTGATTCTAGGCCCACAACATCCTGAGATGCGTAATATGTAGGGTACCACTCCTCAGTGTCATCTGGAAAAAATATATCCAGTCAGGAAAGGCGCAGAGTACATCTCTAACAACAGTTCTAATCAATAATAAAAACTATATAACCGTAAATAGATATGAATATACAAGATGCAACAATAAATATAAGAGATATATAATTAGGAAATACTAGAATAAATATAATACTGAACAATATGACAATGAATAAGAATATTAATGACTAAGTGTGTGAGTACTAGCTTTAACATATGATCGGCTTGGAAACTTGCACAAAAGTAAAATGGCCTGGTTAATCATACGTGTGGTGTATGATCAACAATCACAAGGAACAAGACATGCACAAGAAGGGTATGATCACATATCTACACTAAAATACTCCCCACCCCCGACTGGTATAGTAGATCCAACCATGATACGCTATGACATGGGATTCCACAAGAAGATTGCTAGTCTTCCTACGAATCAGTGTCTGTACATGTACAAGAAGAACAATGAAACACGACTTGCACAAGATACACCATATACCAAGCAATAACATCT